>MCJB01049582.1:79233-95238 GCA_002018475.1 Nicotiana obtusifolia | reverse complement strand
GTTTGAAACTAATTGAAACTTTGTAAGAATATTATATAGTAACTTCTTTAATTCTAATTATAAGTTATATTTTTCAAAACTTATAATTTCCTTCTACTACACTACTACAAAAATTATAATTTTACTAACTTTGAATATATTTAAAGGTTTGAAATTTGAATCAAATATTATAAAGTTTGAAACTAATTGAAACTTTGTAAGAATATTATATAGTAACTTCTTTAATTCTAATTATAAGTTATATTTTTCAAAACTTATAATTTCCTTCTACTACACTACTACAAAAATTATAATTTTACTAACTTTGAATAAGTTATATTTCTAATTATAAGTTATATTTCCAAAAACTTATAAGAATATTATTATATAGTAACTTCTTTAATTCTAAAATTCGGATTTAAAACATAATTTTCAATTATTTATAAACTTAAATAAATGAGTCAATGGTAACTAATTATTAAAAAAAAATCAAAAAAAAAATAGAATAAACCGGCGACCGGACCGGATCGGACCGGATCGGACCGGTATACCGGCCACCGGTACCGGTCCTGGTCCGGTCTAACGAAATTTAACCGGTGAGTCCGGACCGTTAGGGACCGGTTTGGTCCGGTTTTGGGCATAGTAATGGTACCGGACCGGACCGGACCGGAAAAAAAATCCGGTCCGTGACCGGACCGGACCCTTAGCCAGCCCCAGTGAACATAGAGATAAGAGATGGTATACGGTATATCAAACTGAACTCGATAAATACCATTGTACTTGCAATATTGGTAATAACCAAAACAAAAAAAAAATAGGGAGAGAATGTTAATAGCATCTTTCCCAATTTGGTATGTACAATGTAGGTGCACTCCTTCAAATAGACAAGGAGACGAATGAAAAAAGACGACTGCCCGAAACTGTGGACTGCACGCCAAATTCTTCCTGTCCACAGGAGGGGAAAACAAATGGAAAAGAAAACAGAGAAAACTAGTGAATTTCTAATCTACATATATACTTCAACTAAAATTCGAATTTTTTGACTTTTTTGGTTTGGATTTTCGAATTACGGATTGAATTTTGGGTTTAATTATTAAAATTTTTGAATTTTGGATTGGATATTGAATTTGGTACTTCAGAATTTGGGATATTCGAAAATTCGAAACTTTATACTTTATATTTAATCTATTATCCATATGTCAATAATAATAAGTTCAATTACCCTAGATATTATCTGATATATTCAATATTAATTATAAATTTACTATCACAATACTTTCTATTTGGACATGATTTTATTATTACTACTTTTTATTGGCCGTATTAATGTCTCTAATATATTTTCTTAATAATAATTTTATTATTTGAATATTTTATTTGGATGATTGCGATGAGAATAAACTTTTCATGCAATTTAACATGATCAGTACTTCATTTGGATATTCATTTTTGTAAAAATAAGATACATCTCAACTTATAAGCTCAAAACCAAAAATTTAAAATATCCAAACTGATTAATCCAAAATTGAATTTAAAAAAATCGATCTAATCCGAGCTTATTTGGATTGAATTTGGATTGTCATTTCTTCAATCCAAAAATCGAAAATCGAAACTGAAATTTTCATATCCAATTCGAACTGTCCGAACGCCCCCCCTAACTTCAACCTCTCCCATCATCAGTTTCTTTTTCCTTCGAAGGGTAATTATTCTATTGCCTCCTATTTTAAGAAAAAATGGCATCTTTTTCAACTTCGGGAATACTTAAACTTAAATTTTTTTATTTTATCCTTAATAATAAAGTTTTATAGCCGCGTAAATATTGTACTTCATTCTCACTTATGTAATGCATTTTCTTTTTTAGTCTGTCCCAAGAAGGCCGATACCTTTAAATATTTAACAATAATTTTAACTATAAACTTCTCATTTCAAAAGTATCTTTTTTCTTAAACTCCATATCCAGTCAAAGTGTATCACATAAATTGAAATGGAGGAATTAGCATGTTTAATACCACAAGTTTCAAAAGTCTTATAGCCACACAAATGTTAACACATTAAGAAAACATATTTAAAAGTAATTTATTTTTCTTAAACGCCATACTCGGTCAAATTATGCCATATAAATTGAAACGTAAGGAAATACATTAAGTAATAGTTTACCCTTAAAATGGTACATTTGAATTTATAACGTGGTTTATAGACAAGCGAATCGATTTGATCCCAAAATAATAAATAAATTAAATAAAATGCGAGACTTAGCGTTGAAATCGAGATAAGACCGCAAACAGCTTGGTTCCAGGAGAAGAGCTTCAGAAGACAGCAATAAGAATATTGATAGACAGAAAATAACGTATTATTGAGCTTAGAATAATATGTAGCATAAGTTTGTCGGAATTTTCGTGCCTTACAATGGCTGTTGAAGTCACTATTTATAGCTACACTTGGGGAACAAGGTCCTAGGATCAAGCCCCTCTTAAATGGCAATTATGGGGGTCATGATGAATATATAACGGTAGGATATGAATGCCAAAATTATCTGTAGCGTATTATGTTTTTAATACTAAGGTATACTATTCGTTGAAAGCCATCGGGAGGCAAATATTTGTTTTGTCTTTGTTTACAATGTTCCCTTCGGGGTCTACCTAGTGCCAACTGAAGCTGCTGTCCTCGGTCTTGGCTTTCACTTGCTTCGTCCTCCGTCTGTCTTCGGTTCCACGTGTCGTTCTATTTTTTGAGTATTTAATATGAACCGATTTTTTCCTTTAGAGATAGCCCCCCTGCTTTTCTGAAACGACCCGACCAGTCATTTTGAGCTCTAGTGCCTCGTTTGGTGGTTTGAGGCCTTGTGTAGCTTCACTTCAGGTATTATAACTTGTATGTGTGTTCGGAATTTAATTTCGGGAAGTTCGGGATTGATTTGGAAAGAAAATTCTAATTTCAGAAGCTTAAGTTGGAAGAATTGGCTAAGATTTGACTTTTGAGTAAACGGCCTCAGAATTGAGATTTGAAGTTTCCAATAGGTTCATATGATAATTTTGGACTTGGGCGTATGTTCTGGTTGAGTATCGGATCACCCGGGAGCATTTCGGCGCTTATTATAGAAGGTTGGCATTTAAAAGGTTTAAGAATTTCATAAGTTTGGTTTGAAGTGAATTTTGATGTATCAATGTCCGTTCGGGGTTCTGAGCCTTGGAATAGCTTTGTTATGTCATTTGTGACTTGTATGTGAAATTTGAAGTCATTCCGGATTGATTTGATACGTTTCAGCACAGGATATAGAATTTGGAAATTCTAAATTTTGTAAGTTTGATTCGAGGCGCGATTCATGATTTTGATGTTGTTTGACGTGGTTTAAGGCTTTGACTAAGTTCGTATTATATTTTGGGATGTGTTGGTATATTTGATTAAGGTCCCGAGGGCCTCGGGTTAATTTTGGATGGTTAATGGATTGATTTTTGAACTTGAGAAATGCTGAAGCTAGGCAGCAGTTAGTGTGATCGCTTTTGTGATGTCATGGTCATAGAACCAACATCCCAGAAGCGAGGTCGGGCTTGCAGAAGCAAAATG
Organism: Nicotiana obtusifolia; assembly: GCA_002018475.1. NCBI lineage: Eukaryota > Viridiplantae > Streptophyta > Magnoliopsida > Solanales > Solanaceae > Nicotiana > Nicotiana obtusifolia. The sequence continues at coordinate 91,695 of MCJB01049582.1, read as the reverse complement.
GGAAGCGAGTGGTAGTGGCCGCAAGTGCGAAGATTTTCCGGAATCGATGTGACCATAGATGCGGTCCAGTGGTCGCAGAAGCAGTAGGGAGTGAGGCAGGCTAGAGGCGCAGGTGCGAGGTTTGTGCCGCGCCTGCGGGACCGTAGAAGCAGAGGTCACAAGTGCGTCTCCGTAGAATTGGAGTCTTGTTTGCAGATACGAAGGCAGGGGGCTAAAGGGTGACCGCCGAAGCGGTATTTTGGCCGCACTTGCGGAACCGTAGAAGCGGTCAAGTGGCCACAGGAGCGAGAGGTTGCTAGGAAGTGTGTTCTTTTAAGAACGGATTCTGCCCATTTTCTTTCATTTTCACTTGGTTGAGGCAATTATGGAGAGCTTCAAGGGGAGATTTTCATCAAGCAATACAAGGCAAGTGATTCTCACCTATTACAAGCTAACTACATGATTTGCATATGGATTTATACATGAAAATTAGTAGAAATTTGAGATTTTGGTAGAAAACCTAGAATTTGGTAATTTTGGATTTTTGCCACAAAATTGGACATGAAATTTGGAATAAGTTATATATTTTAGTTCGTGGTGTTATGGGTAAAGTTTATCTTCGAAAATTTTCGGAATCTGGGCACGTGGGCCTGAGGGTTGATTTTATCGACATTTCAAATGGAGTTGGGGATTGTTATTAATTGATTAACTATGGGTAATAGAGTATATATTTATGGATTTGCACATTTGTTTGGCTAGTTTTGAACGGACGGGTATCGATTTGAGGTGTTTGAGAGGCGATGGAGCCGATTTTGGAACTTCGCAGCAAGGTAAGTCTCCTGCCTAACTCTGTGAGGGGGAAACTACCCCTAGGTGATGTATTTGTTATGTGCTACTTGTTGCGGGGGCTATGTACGCACAAGGTGACGAGAGCCCTGCGTAGCTATATTCATGTTATGTACGGGTAGGCTTAGGTTCCCGCCATGCTATAACTGTACTATTTGAGTTGTCTCTTGCCTATAAATTCCTTTATTTTACATTGCGACTTGAGACTAGACTTGTTTAGAGTGATAGACTTGCTATTGTAGTGATTCGACGGGCTTCATGATTAGCCGCGAAATAATTGTACTCCTCTTGCGAATTTCTCCCGTGTTATGCGTTCTTATCGAAAGGTTTCCCTTGAAATTTATAACTCACACGTCCATTCATGTGTCGGGTCAAGGACCCGTCAAAGCTTCTTATTCTAACGGGATCGGGCCGTTCGCCTCGGCAAGATAGATACATCAATGGTTCGTGTCGTTCGACTCTCGCCAGTGCGCACATTATGATGGATCGGGTTGTACGCCTTGGCAGGATTATGTACCACACTATCATGGGAGCGGGCCGTTCGCCTTGACAATAAAATAGATGTATCTATGGTTCAGCAATGTTATGATGGATCGGGCCGTAAGCCTCGGCATTTCCTTAAAATACTCTTAGGAAATGGTGCATAATAATTGGAAAGAAACCAGCATATTTGTGAGCTTTTCCTGATTGAACTGTGATGAACTATTTGGTAAGGTCCAAAAAATATACACTCCTATTGAGGAGGTAACTACTAGCTGAGAGTTTGAGTTATTGCTGAGAGGAGGACTATGCCACGTATTATACTGGATATTTCGCTTATTTACTCTAACTCACACCTGTTTACTTCTACAGTATCCATCTTATTGAACCACTAGTAAGTTTTGATGCCGACCCCTCGTCACTACTTCTCTGGGTTAGGCTAGATACTTACTGGGTACGTGTTGATTTACGTACTCATGCTACACTTGCTGCATTTTTTGGGCAGGTACATATATGTCTGGTGGTCTTTTGGGCGCCGAGGCGCGGCGATTACGGGGACTTTGCCGTGAGCTGTATTTCATGTTATGATCCGTAGCCTACAGAGTCTCCGTCAGAGTTATTTATATTCCTCTGTCTAATATTTATTCCAGACAGATGTTGTATTTTATTATATTTCCTAGTCGATGCTCATGCACTTGTGACACCGGGTTTTGGGGGTTCCTACGGTTGTTCATTATTGTAGTTCATGTAAATATTACCCTTTACCTTGTAAATTCTATTTCATACTATTTAATTAATGAAAATTATGATTTCAAAATACTAAAATGAGTAATTAAGTGATCAATTACCATTGGCTTGCCTGATGGCGGTGTTAGGCGCCATCACGACTTTTTGTGGATTTTGGGTCGTGACAGCTTGGCATTAGAGCGTTAGGTTCACTTAGGTCTCACAAGTCATGAGCAAGTCTAGTAGAGTCTTGCGGATCGGTATGGAGATGTTTGTACTTATCTTCAAGAGGCTACAGGGCTGTTAAGAGCACTTTCCTTCTTGATTTCCTCATCGTGCGGTTTGATTCCATTGAGGCTTGTGCCTTTATTTCCTTCCTACTCAATCTTATTCGACACGAAATGCTTGTTATCAATTGGGCGTCGTGGAGTTGTAGTGGTACTGCAGACTTGGTGCAGGATGTTTTTCCCTACGTGTTCGGGTAGGCTATTATTGTCACCTTGCGGAAGGATGTTCTTTTGTTCCAATTTTCAGTATCTGTATTTTCTATAGTTACAAGACTGTGCATGGATTTCTATGATGCCTATGCGTTGTTATCGCACATTGTTGGTGTAATGGTAAGGTACTCGTTTATGTGTTGAGGCAGTGAATGGCTTAAAAAGAGGATTTCTCAATGTATGATTAAGGGGTTCAACATTTAATTCAAGCGGAGGAAAGGCAATCGGACTATAGATGTCCAGGTTTGGTTGATGGAGTAATGAGTCTTGATATTTTCGAGCATGGTGGAATTTTTATTGTGATGCGATGTCACCGTCCTTGTTTTAACGCATTACGGTTCGCCAGTGTTATGGTATTCTTGTCTTTTGCCTTTGGGGCAGGGTGTGGTAAAATGGTGCCTAAGGGGCGGTTGTTGGAGATAGCGGTGTGCAGCGGTTCATGATCGAATTGGTATTTCTAATGTGGATGGCTCGAGGAAGATGATCTTCTAGTTGGTTTAGAGTTGGTAGCAATTCCTTAGTTCTGGTGCTACAGGTATGTATTTGATTTGAAACAACATTTGGGCGGCGAAGTGTGAGGAAGGACATGGCGGGAGGTGTCTCGCGGCAGATGAATTACTAAGCGGTCAAGCTTGAGAAGTGGAGGTCGAGAAGTTGCTTAAAGAAGATGGTTTGACCGAAGTGGGAGTGGCAGAGTAGCATATGGATTTTGTGGTAAGATAGTCACGCACCTTGAGGAAGATTAGAGTGATTTGGGAGGCATGGTGGATAGCGACTAGGTCCACGGATTATAATTAGAATGGTGGTTACTGTACGAAGAAAAATTGAATATGGCAGAAAGGAGTTTGCTTGAAATAAAGAGGGGTGTAAAGATTCGATTATCATTTCAGATGAAACATGATTTCGAGTTTGGGATCTATGGTCGCACTTTTAGCTGATGTCAATGGGAAATAAACGAACTTGCACAGTTGGTGGGTGAGCTTAGGCTCAAGAGAGTTTACTGATTTCGTGGTGGTTGTACCCAGTGCAGCATCGTTGGAAAAGGTCGGTACGAAATTCCACAGGTGGGTTATCTCCTGTGAGCAGGTTAGAGGTTGTGTGATGTTGATGAAGCTTCTGCGAAGAATACTACTTGCTACATAGTAAGAGGTCGAATATGTAATTGTGACTGATGATTTAGAATGTTCATGAAAAGCTTCACAAAAGACATCAAGAAATTTTGGCAGGTTAACGGTATGGGATCATGGTAAATGAGAAGGAGGAATCGTTGTGGGCTCTACATTATGTGATTGTAGCTTAAAGTTAAGTGGGGGAGCCACACAGTCTGTGAGTGGATCGCATGGTTGTCATCTTGTTTATGACTAAGAAAAGGAACCATCAGGGGTAATTAAGCAAAGAACTTGATGAATGTGTGCTATACTTCGCCTTATCGATTGAGGTGCAGGTTTCAGAAAGACCCAGAGTTTATACTTCTTGTGGATGTAATGCACAAAGAAAATAATTCAGCCAGTTGCCTCTTTGAGGGGGTGTTCATGTGCTAGCATAGCATTGAATTTTGGTTATATCGGGATCAGGTCAGAGAGAGTGACTCTCAACATTGGTCCTAGTAGGTTCCAGAATTAAATTGCAGTGCCTAAGGATTTCTGGCCTGTTGTGTGGTTAAGGATCGAGTTTTCACAGTGGATTACGAATGGGACTTGGAATGTTCTACGTTACCATTGGTAGGTGCAGCATTGGAGGAAGGGAAGAGATAGCTTCAGATTCGCGGAAGGTCTTACAGAACGGGTGTACCAGTTAAAGATGTTATTGTGAGTGTAAGGAGGTATGAGATAATTCATTGGTATTGAGACGATGTGATCTAGCGATTCGGGTCACTCGCGATGAGTGCAGATTGAGTATGTTATGTTATGAATGGAACTATTATATTTCTAAGTCAGGTCAAGGGTAAATTGAAAGAATTTGGGTCGGTTAGTAATGGTTGAGTCGGCATGATTGTGGAAACGATCAGTTCCTTTGGTGTGTGAAGTCATACATGTGGTTGTGGTTGTACGTGAGGGCTTGACAGCCACTATAACTTTATTGATTTAGGAAGTACTTGATTCAAATGGCCTTGTTATGTAAATGGATTCTGAAAGAGTCATGGCGTTTCAAATCACAGCTTGAGGTTGTATTTTCTGCGGTTTAGGAATTCAGTAGCATATTGCATGGGCTCTTCAGAAATGAGCTAAGTAAAAGGTTTTTAGCCAATGAAGTGTTATTCTACTGGTAGTTCAGGTCATATGAGCAAGATGGCTCTCGAGATGCAGGTCATTTTTCGCACCTTAGTCGTGCTTGGGTTTTGTGCCGTATTGTGCTATCCGTCTCCCTAGAGTTGTATTTTTTTCACTTGGCGTGATTGTAGCAGATATTTGGTATTCCATAGGTAGAAGGATTATGGCTCGATGGGTATGTCCTTATTTATTGTTATGAGTGGATCAGGTGGCTCGCAGCCACGGGTTTGTTATTTGGAACGGGTTGCACGCCGCAACGATATCATGTTTGGATCGGGTTGCACGCCGCAACAGTGTTATGTTGGGTACGGTTCCCTATATCTATTCCTCCATATTTGGTTTCTCATCTTCGGAGAAGGGTTAATAACGTTTGTTCGACCGTTTTATTCGTTACGCTAGCTGGGTAATTTTCTTCCAGAGTTCGTTCCTCCTTATGCGTTGTATTTGAGTTGTAGCTTGTCGGCGCATTGATGGCGTCATATGAGATCTGAGTCAATGCTTGAGGTGGCTTATTGTCTGAGCAGCTTGTACTGGGTAAGATGAGATTATTGGACCTGAAATTTGTGCAATCCAGTTTAAACAAGGTACATTAAAGGGAAAATATCATTATTTAGTTCAGAATGAGGTAATGGTTCTTGTCACGAGGAGAGACTCAATGAATTATTTATTCAGCAAGTGGTTATGAGTTTCTACACGTCTTTTTCGTCGTGACAGTATTGTAAGTGCTAGAACAGGATTTATATACGTCAAGAGATGTATTGCGGGCATCAGATTTGTGAAATTTTAGCTATTATGGTCGGAGGATGTTATTATGGGCATGTGAATTATGGGGGGCATGGTGTGAATTCAGCAAAATTTGTATGATCGTGTTTTGATACGGTGTTCGTATGTTAGAATCAGGTCTTGTAGAGAAATTCGGGGGTTGAAATATGGTTCTAAGGCTTATTGACTAAATAAAAGGGAGGACCTTCAGTCCAACTCGAGCTAATGTGCCCAACTAGGTTATGGTGGCACGGGTAGGTGCATAAGGTGTTCCACAGTGATTTTGGACAACTCCGGAGCAGTTGTTAGCACGTTCGAGAACGAACATATATTTAACTGGGGGAGAATGTAACGACCGGACTGATTGTTTTGAGCTCTAGCGCATCGTTCGGCGGTTTGAGGCCTTGGTAGCATCACTTCAGGTATTATGACTTGTACATGTGGTCAGAATTTAATTTTGAGAAGTTCGGGACTGATTTGGAAAAAAAATTCTTATTTCGGAAGCTTTAAGTTGGAAGAATTTGTTAAGATTTGAATTTTGAATAAACAACCTCAAAATATGGATTTGAAGGTTCCAATAGGTACGTATGATGATTTCAGACTTGCGTATGTTCAGATTGAGTATCGGATCACCCAGGAGCATTTCGGCGCTTACTATAGAAGGTTGGCATTTTAAAGGTTTAAGAATTTCATAAGTTTGGTTTGAAGCGGATTTTGATTTTATTGATGTCCGTTCAGGGCTTCGATCCTTGGAATAGCTTTGTTATGTCACTTGTGACTCGTGCGCGAAATTTGAAGTCATTCCGAATTGATTTGATACGTTTCGACACAGGATATAGAATTTTGAAATTTGGAGATTTATAAGTTTGATTCGAGGCGCGATTCATGATTTTGATGTTGTTTCACGTGGTTTAAGGCTTTGACTAAGTTCGTATTGTATTATGGGACGTGATGGTACATTTGGTTTAAAGGCCTCATATGGATTCCAGATAGTTAACAGATTGATTTTTGGACTTAAGAAATGCTGAAGCTGGGCAGCAACTGGTGTGATCGCTTCTGGCCTCTGCAATGTCTTGGTCGCAGAAGCAACATTGCCAAAAGCGAGGTCAGGCTCGCAGAATCGAAATAGGAAGAGACTGGAAGTGGCCGTAGATGCGAAGATTTTCCTATGGTCGCAGAAGCGATAGGGAGTGAGGCAGGCTGGAGGCGCAGGTGCGAAGTTGGTGTCGCACCTACGGGACCGCAGAAGCGGATTCTTGGTCGAAGGTGTGACTTAGCAGAAGTGGAGTCTTTTTCGCATATGCGAAAGCAGGGGAGATGAAGGGTGACTGCTGAAGCGGTATTTTGGCCGCACCTGCGTAACCGCAGATGCAGTCAAGTGGCTGCAGGTGGGAGAGGTTGCTGGGCAGTGTGTTCTTTTAAGAACGGGCTTTGGCCCATTTCCTTTCATTTTCACTTGGTTGGGGCAATTTTGGAGAGCTTCAAGGGGAGATTTTCATCAAACAACACAAGGTATGTGATTCCCAACTATTACAAGTTAAATATATGGTTTGTAAATGGATTTAAACATGAAAATTGGTAGAAATTTGGAATTTTTGGTAGTTTTAGATTTTTACCACGAAATTGGACATGGAATTTGAATAAGTTATATATTTTAGTTTGTGGTGTCCTGGGTAAAGTTTATCTTCAAATATTTTCGGAATCTAGGCACGTGGGCCCAAGATTTGGTTTTATCGACTTTTCGAGCGGAGTTGGTGATTGTTATTAATTGATTAACTATGGGTAATAGAGTATATATTTATGGATTTGCACATTTGTTTGGCTAGTTTTGAAGAGACGAGCATCGATTTGAGGTGTTTGAGAGACGATAGAGCTTGTTTTGGAACTTCGGAGCGAGGTAAGTCTCCTGTCTAACTCTCTGAGGGGAAAACTATCCCTAGCTGATGTATTTGTTATGTGCTACTTTTTGCGGGGCTACGTACGCACAAGGTGATGAGAGTCCGTTCATAGCTAGATTCATGTTATGTCCGGGTAGGCGTTGGTTCCCGCCATGCTATAACTGTACTATTTGAGTTGGCTCTTGCCTATTAAATTCCTTTATGTTACATTGTGACTTGAGACTTGACTTGTGTAGAGTGATAGACTTGCTATTGTAGAGATTCGACGGGCTTCATGATTAGCTGCGAAATAATTGTACTCCTCTTACGAATTTCTCCCGCGTTATGCGTTCTTATCGAAAAGTTTCCCTTAAAATTTATAACTCACACGTCTATTCATGAGTGGGGTCAAGGACCCGTCAAAGCTTCTTATTCTAGTGGGAGCGGGAAGTTCGCCTCTCGGTAGTGCACACATTATGATGGATCATGTCATACGCCTCGGCAGGATTATGTGAGTGGGCCGTTCGCCTCGGCAATAAAACAGATGTATATATGGTTCGGCAATGTTCTAATGGATTGGGCCGTACGCCTCGGCATTCTTATAAAATACTCTTATGAAATCATACGGAATAATTGGCAAGAAGCCAGCATATCCGTGAGCTTTTCCTGATTGAACTGTGACGACCTATTTGGTAAGGTCCAAAATATATACACTTTGATTGAGGAGGTAACTACTAGCTGAGAGTTTGAGTTATTACTTAGAGGAGGATTGTGCCACGTATTATACTTGATATTTCGCGTATTTACTTTGACTCACACCTGCTTATTTCTACAGTATTTGTCTTATTGGACCACTAGTAAGTGTTGATACCGACCCCTCGTCACTAGTTCTCTGGGGTTAGGCTAGATACTTACTGGATACGCGTTGATTTATGTACTCATGCTACACTTTTTGTGCAGGTACATATATGTTTGGGGTCTTTTGGGCGCCGAGCCGCGGCTATTGCGGGGACTTTACCGTGAGCTGCATTTCATGTTACGATCCGCAGCTTGCAAAGTCTCCATCAGAGTTATTTGTATTCCCATGTCTAATTTGTATTCCAGACAGATGTTGTATTTTATTATATTTCCTAGTTGATGCTCATGCACTTGTGACACCGGATTTTGGGGTTCCTACGGGTTGTTCATTATTGTAGTTCATTTAAATATAACCATTTACTCTGTAAATTCTATTGCATACTATTTAATTAATGAAAAGTATGATTTCAAAATGCTAAAATGAGTAATTGAGCGATCAATTATCGTTGGCGCCATCACGACCTTTAGTGGATTTTGGGTCGTGACATTACCGGTGGCACATCTTTGTATCACTGGGAAGTTGATGAAGATTCCTTTCTTGGCGGGAAATTTTCTGATCCCTTCTGAAAAGTCTCTAACGCTTAACTAGATGCACGTCTCTACGCATTTAATGTCCCGTACACGTGTCTCTCCATGATTTAGCAATATTTTTGCCACTTCTCGAGGTAATCATGGTCACGATTTTTGCCGCCTATTTCTTTACTTATACGCTGCATTCTTCTTCTTTTACACGTCACCGTTCTACAAACTCTTCTAACTTTATTGCATTCAACTCTTTCTTAACTTCACTCTTCTTTATCTTCTTCTTCAAAGAACTCTTATTACCTTCTGGGGATCATGGCTTCTTCTTCCAAGAACTCAGGTTCTCTCAAAAACAAAGAAAACACCATTGATGTTGACCTTTTTACAGTGAGCACCATCATTCCCAGAGGACTCAACACAACCAAGGACTTCGAAGAGAACTTTCCTTCTACAAGTTCTCATACATGGGCTGTTAGCATATACCCTTCTTCCATCCGTCCTTCCAGCAATCCTACTGTGAAGGAGGAATGTGACTATCATGATCTGAACATCATTGCTCCCGAACTGGTGGAGCGAATAACCTTCCCTAAGAAGGGCTTCATGTATATTTACACATACCCATTCACTTTGGGAGCATTATCTTTGAGCAGGGAAATTGACCCCGTGATTTTGGAGCTGTGCCATAAGTACCAGATTGTTTGGCATAAGTAGGCCCTTCGGTGGGGCGAATGGTATCCTGTCTATGGCAGCTTTGCTGGAGACGAAGGGAGAGCTCACTTTGGCTCGCATGATGAATCTCTACTTCCCTAAGATTTTGCATAGGGGAGTAATCAATTTTAGCAAACGTGGCCACCTTAATTTGCTCACCATCATGGACGACAAATTAAGGTGGCCACCTTAATTTGCTCGCATGATGAATGAAGGTTTGTTGTTGTTGCCACCAGGGATATCATCCCGGTTGCAACTTACTGAGTACTGGACTCATACACGTAAGTTCAAAATCTATCTTTTCTCTAGAAAGAGGTTGTTTTATGTTGTTACTGACCCTTCTCTTTTCACTATTTCAGTAACTCGGTGGACACCACAAACGGTTGAAGATTTGGACTAGTGGATTAAGAAAATTCTGGACGTCATCATGCCTGAGACCCGCCGGTAGAAAGAACTGGCCCCAAAAAATTGGTAGAAGGCCAAAAATCATGGTAAGTTGACTTGTGAAACTAATCTTTTCTTCATCTTATTTTTTTTGTATAAGAAAATTAGTTAACATCTTTTTTAATTTAATTCAGGTCTTCTACAAGGCTCTATTACCATCCCCGAGGAAGATGTTTTGGCTGATCTTGCAAAGTCTTCGAGGTTGCTGAAGGAGGCCTTTACCCGAAAAGTCCCAATCGAATCTGCTTCCAGTGCAAGTGCTTCCTCTCGGAGTCTCCAGCGAGAGAGCAAGAAACCAAAAATTTGGCGCTCTTCCTCGGCCGAGGGAAAAAATAAAATGACGAAGAAAGTCGTGCCCGAGCCAGCTGCAGCCACTGTGATGATTAATGATGATGAGGAAGCCAGTGATGAAGGGGCTTCCCTACAAAGGAGACAACGACCTTGATCAGCTCAATAGAATGCTTAATCTGAAGAGCTTATAACCCTAACCGAGGACGATTCCCAAGCGCTTTGGGGAGAGTATGACTTAGTGAAGAATGTTAATTGTCCCTTTCCAGTCCCAGTTGTTGCTCCCCATACTATGAGGCTGAGTACCGAGATTCTTCCATCTTCGGCTGGTGAGTAACATACAACCAGCGTTGCCTTTGCCGTAGCTACTTCTCACCCCACAACACCATCAACTTCATCTCCTTTCATGCCGGCCATACCTTCATCACCAGCAATTGCTGCATCACCTCCACTGGTCGCAAACATCCGAGAGGACGATGTCCCTCCTCCCCAGTCCGCAGGCCATGGGAATTTGGGGCACAACTATTCGCCCCCTTTTGCAGATCCTCAGAGGAGGAGGAGTGTCTCCCTCTCAGTATCTACCAAGTGTCATCTAATGTCCCTGCTGGTGGAACTCGCCAATTACCTGAAGCCGCTTGCTTCAAAGAAAGACAAGAAGAAAATACACTCTCTTTCGGGGGAGTGTATGATAAATAATGACATGCACAACTCAGCAGTGATATGGTACTCGTTATGACAGGATTTCTAACTTGGGTTTTTGCTTTGCAGACCAACTTCCTTGCTTTTAAGGGCCTTCAGAAGTTTATCCTTGATAAAAAAAAAAAGCTTATGTCTGAGCGGGATCAACTGTTAGCCGAGAAGGACCAAGGTTCTGCTCACCTCCCGATACTGGAAGCACAAGATGCTAAAGCTGGTGAGTTGGAGGCTCGGTTGTAGAAAAGCAAGCAAGAATTGATGTCCCTCAGCCAAGAATCCTCCCAGTTAAATGTACAGTTTCAAGAAGACAAGGCTAAATGGTCTGAGGTCCAAAATGTTGTACTTGTTGGTGCCGAACGCGAGGCTGCCTCCACTAAGAGATTGAATAACTTGGAGTCAGCCTTGAACTCCAAAGCTAAAAAGCCTGCTACTGCTGAGGAAAAGCTTGCCCAGATGGAGGATATGTATAAAAGGGTCATGGAACACAATCAGATTCATATAACCACTATTCGTGACCTTGATCTCAGCCTTAGGATCACGAGATCCGAGCGGGATAGCGTTTAGATGAGGTTGATCTGCTTGAATCAAAACTCCAACACCAAACGGGGGTTCCCTCATTATTGAGAAAACACATTCTATGTATAACATGAGGAGAAAAACCTTGGAAGAGGCCAAAGCGGGCGTCATTGATTTTGATGCCGAAATCGCCAAGGCCCGAGAGCTTGAGTCAACCGCTCGAAGGCGCTTCCTGGCTCAGCCCGATGCAACTGACTCTTCTGATTCTGATTCCGAGTTCTCAAGAACTGAGGAGAAACTTGAAGAGGATAATGATGAAGGCCAAGATCCCGAGCCGATGGCAGATCCACCTACTTCTCATAGGAGTGCAGATGCTTCTCTTCCCCCAAGCTCTGGGGGTGCAGTAGTTTAGTTTTTTGTTTTCTTTTCCCTTTTTTGTTTTCTTTTCATGCCTTTGTACTTGTATTACTTGGCACGTTTGATATATAGAAGTGCTTTTCGTTTAAGCATTGCGCAAAGTTTACTTTTTTGCGTAGAATTATGCAAGGCTTCGGGTGCATTTTTCCCCGATAGCATCTGGGTTCCGGGCATAAACTTCACCAAAACTAACCTTTTACTATGAGGGTTTCATTAGAGAGGCCCATCTTATGTTTATGGTGTTCTTGAAGAGGATGTTTTCTGTTCATTCCGGCACTAGCATTTGAAGTACTTGATTAAATTTCAAATAATAAAATTAATTCATCGTTTGGACAAGAAACAAGATAAAAATAAAAGGACTTTATTTTATTCCTTCTATCTTCAAAAGTAAATAAGCATTCATTTTGCTGAAAATGAAATTGTCATTTCTTATGGCTAATTTGTACGACTTGTTTCTATGGGGCTGGACGCGCAGTCCCCGGTCCCAATGATATAATTTTGTTCCCCGATTTCATAGTCTTGATTTCTGTGGAAATCAGGTTGTCGTATTCTCATATCATCCCCCCCCCCCCCCCC
>MCJB01049582.1:32397-71713 GCA_002018475.1 Nicotiana obtusifolia | reverse complement strand
ATATATATATATATATATATCTGTATGGGGTCGAATTCGGACCACTTGCATAGGGATAAATCGGGCTCGAGTTTATACGGTCGGTATCAATCATAACTACTACTCGATAGGCCAGGATCGAGAATCAAAGATCGAAGGTCGAGACCGAGTACCATCGAATCGGAACACGAAGCCATGATGTCCATGATGAGTTTGTCGAGGTCGATTATGGAAAATATCCTAGGGTAAAATTATCAGATCTGCATAACGTAAGGACCGAAAATCCCGTGATACGTAAATATCTCGGCGAGAATCACGGCGTCAATCAACAAAACTGTTGAAATTAGTAAATCAAGGGATATTTTACCTTGTAAATAGATTTTTACCTTGTATAAGAATTATTCCCCACCCACCCCCCTATATAAAGGGGCAATGCAATTTTTAAAGGCATCTCACGATTCAATTAGCAAATATAGAAAAGAAGTCTGCTTTATTATCTCTTTATTCGTTTAACTCATATTTGTTTATCTCGAAGAAATCAATCAAGGCCAAGACTATTCAAGGCTTGTGGTTTGTATTTTTTTCAATTTGTTTATTGACTTTAATCTCTGTTTTATTCTTCATTATTTGTATCAAACCAAATCACGTGTCCTTAAAATCACGTACAAATTTAATTGTTATCCGAAGCCAAGGGTAAACAGTCCCTCCACGTGGGTGGTGATCGCCTTTTCCGGTGCAAGAACGACCACGAATTTACCGACCCAATTACAATCTTCTTTAACCTTGTCAATGATATTGTTCGTGATCGAACAAATATGTCTAGTGATCGGTTCCCACCGGCCCGGTACTGAAGAAGCCTTATCTACTTTAAAGTCGGTACCGATCGAACACCCAGTCAGTACGAACGCCTTCAAAGGAGGTTCGGTCACGGTTTCCTCAACATCAACAGGCTGAGGATCTTCAGCAGGTTGAGAAGAAGAAGGGGCCTGTCTCAGAGGGACAGATTTAGAGGTTTTTGCCATTGTCAATTAGGAAATAAAGAAGCTAAAAATGCAGGGATGAGATAAGAATAAAAGGGAAAGTCACTTGCGAGAAAGTTCAGAGAACTTGAAGAAGCAAATGTTCAGATAGCATAAACTCCTGAAGATGAAGACAGAGAAGGTTATTTATACCCCCTCAAAGGCGGCGGTTCACATCCCAAAACGAGGGAGCATTAATTAACATATGCTGATGTTGCAGAGGTTTGTCTCAAGTTTGTCTCTGAAGAGAAGTTTTAGATGCGTACCACGTATGTCACAGTGTCACCTTCATTTATCAATGCGATGGTTCGTTTCTTTTGATGTGACGCCCCGAATTCCGTGTCACATGCAGCATGAGTATGTCACCATTTGACCTAATAAAAAAGTTGCGGCTCATGTTGTTTTTCATCATTACTCTCCAAAAAATGAGGGGACTATCTGTATGGGGTCAAACTCGGACCGCTTGCGTAGGGATAAATCGGGCTCGAGTTTATACGGTCGGTATTAATCATAACTATTGTTGGATAGGCCGGGATCGAGAATCAAAGATAGAAGGTTGAGACCGAGCACCATCGAATCGAAACTCGAAGCCATGATGCCCGTGATGAGTTTGTCGAGGTCATTATGGGAAATGTCCTAGAGTAAAATTATCAGATCTCCATAACGGAAGGACCGGAAATCCCGTGATACGTAAATATCTCAGCGGGAATCACGGCGTCAATCAACAAAATTGTTGAAATAAGTAAATGAAGGGATATTTTACCTTGTAAATAGATTTTTTTACCTTGTATAAGAATTATTCCCTCCCCCCTATATAAAGGGGCAATGCAATTGTAAAAGGCATCTCATGATTCAATTATCAAAATATAGAAAAGAAGTCTGCTTTATTATCTCTTTATTTGTTTGACTCAGATTTGTTTATCTCAAAAAATCAATCAAGACCAAGACTATTCAAGGCTTGTGGTTTGCATTTTTTCTAATTTGTTTATTGACTTTAATCTCTGTTTTATTCTTCATTATTTGTATCAAACCAAATCACGTGTCCTTAAAACCACGTACAAATTTAATTGTTATCCGAAGCCAAGGATAAATAATATCATGCAAGAAAACACCATGTGTGCTCACTCTCTTCTGTCACCTCCCTTTTATTACCCCACCTATAGTTAACCTGAATGTTGGCTTCAATTCTCTCCAGCCAACAGAAGGCTAAAGATTCTTCACCATCAGAAGACTTAGGAAAGAACCCTAGATCTGAAACAACAATAGCAACTACTGCTTGACCTCTAGAAGGGAACAATGCTTTTGATATATGATTTTGATGTGTGAGGAATGATGGAGTCATATGCCCTTTATATATAGTCGCGGACCTACGGGTTCACGAATTAGTAGCTTTTGGACAAATTTTATATATATATTAAAAATTTTACTATATATTTATAAATATTTGACTATATCTAAATTAAGTTATTATTATATACTCATTAACTTAAAATTATTGTAGGAGCACATCGAACTTTAAATTCTAGATCTGATTCAAGAAGATCAACACACGGCTCCATAACGTAAGGAATAAATGTGTCTATCTCTTTCGTTATGGCTCCATCCCTAAATATGTTATTTTTGGAACTCCCCCACATTACAGACAGAAACAGACAGGATATATGAGAGAGAAAGCAAGATGGGCTGAGAGGGGATAAAAAACGATTGAGTTTTGTTCGCTCTTATTCCCCCAAGAAACTCTTAACTAACTTACCTGAGACCTTGAATTCAAATTGCTCTATTCGATGCTTCTTGTAAATATTATCCTTTACTACTTTTTTAGACTTAATTAGGAGCAAGCCATATGATTTATCCATGGATCTTTATTGGCCTAATATGAACAGAAGAGGTCCCTCAGTTCATGACAAAAGGAATACATGCACAAGCAGTATCTTCTGAAGTCTGACCCCACTTTGGTTTAACTTCACATATGTAGTTGTGAAAGCTATTTTTTACCAATTATCTAGATTGTTTTCTCAATTTTCTCGAGAAATAAAAAGCATATATAAATTCTCTAGTTAGGATTTCGCAGTTTTATATATTTCTAAAGAACAATATTAGTTATTATAACTCATCCGTACGTTCTTTTTTTTAAGTGATACACTTTTTTTAATAAAGCTACTCATATGAAGGTTCGGAGTTATGTTGTATTCACAAAAACGTACTGATGAGCATAAAGTTATTGTTTTAGCTGTGATTCGATAGAGATTTGGTCTGATTTCTAGGTTTTATTTGTGTTAATTGCCCCCATTTGTTGAATGAGTTATTAATTGAATTGCAAGGCTAATTGTGATTTTACGTTAATCCAAAGAGAAGTGTTGCTGCAATTTGCATTGAGTTATCTTGTTTGGGTTGATTTCGCGACTCTCATAGGTAATTGGACGAGCTAATAGAGTTATTAACTGACCCAAGTTAGAAGAATAGTCGAGAGACGTTCTTTGTAAGATCATTCGTTCAATATATTATTGTGTAATTTCTCAGCACATATCATTCGGTTGTTTAGCGCACTCGAATTCATTCGGAAGAAGAATTTGAATCCTCAAGATAGCCTAATCATCTGTTGAATTTGGAAGAATCAATAGAAGTTAAGAGTGAACATAACACAGAGTTGCCCACAGTAATAGTGGATCATTAATCTTGACAAAGGCCTTGTTTCCCACCTTGATATTCAATCGTTGCTACTTAGTTACTAATTTTCCATTATTCGTTCACAATTGAGAATCTTAGTTTTTATTCTTAATTAGTTAATAACTCAAATTCAAAGGTTGATTTTCCTGAATAGTGTTAAGCTAAAGATTTCTTTGAGCATTATTTAACCCAATCCCTGTAGAGACGATTTAACAGTGTACTATCTTTGACTAGGGAGTATAAGTTTTATACACCAGTTTTGCGCTCGTCAAATTTTGGAACTGTTGCCGAGGATTGGTGATTAATAGTGTTTAAAATAATTTTTCGTGCTAATTCAGGAGCTATTTTATTTTATTTTCCTTTTTTACGCTCTTCTTATCTGCATGCAGGCAACAAGTTAATTTCAGTGGTGTATGACTCGATCCTCCCCTAAAGAATTGGTGCCAGAATAGACAAGCACCTACGGCAGATGAGAATGGAGAAAGAATCAAGAGGATCATTGTTGGGTCAGACTTTGAATCAAAATACAATGGTGAACAACGAAAAGGACGTGAACCTAACTGCGAGAGAAGCAGCTCAACAACAGGCTTCACAGTTAACAGCTGAAGCAGCCCTTAGAGTTACTGATGAAACAATAGAAGAGGATCGAAGATACAATCTCAACTGAACCATGGTCAAAGATGAATTTGAAAATGTAGCTCCCAGGCCTGGGAGGTCTCTAGGAGATTATGCCAGACCAGTGTACAACTAGTGGCAATCTAGTGTGAGGCCCCCACAAATTGATGCCAACAATTTTGAACTCAAGAAGGGAGTCATTCAAACCATTCAGAACAACTGCATATTCAGAGGCAAACCCAATGAAGATCCCAACAACCATCTGATGGACTTTGATGAAATCATGAACACATTCTGATATAATGGAGCATCACATAATGTCATTTACCTCAGAGCATTCCCTTTATCACTTAAGGATGATGCAAAGCAATGGTTAAGAAGTCTACCCACGGGGTCAATCCGTACGTGGGAGGAGATGACTACTAAGTTTTTAGAAAAATATTTCTCTGCTGCTAAGACTGGACAGATGAGGAAGGAGATTCACAATTTCAGCCGAGGAAAAGGGGAGACAGTGTTCGAGGCATGGGAAAGATTTAAGGAGTTATTGCCAAGGCGCTCTCACAACGGAATGGAGCAATGGATGCAACTCCAAGATTTCTAGGATGGGTTAAACCCGTCGTCAAGGAGATTGCTGAATAGTGCGGTTGCAGGCCCTCTGATGAAGAAAACTATGGAAGAGATTGTCACACTCCTGAATGAACTATCTGAAGATGCAGAACAATGGTCTACTAACCAAGGTGATCAAAGAAGATCACCGGGGGTGCACCAAGTAGAATATTCTATAGCAATGCAGGCCCAAATTGCAGCTATGGCAAAGGACATCAAGCAACTGATGATAGCTCAGGTCAAAAATCAACCACAGATGGGATGCGACATCTGTGGAATGGGACACCAACTCATGAGTGCCAAAACTCCACTTCAAAAGAAGAAGTTAAGACATTGGGGAATTTCAATAGAACTAACTACCGAGGAGGTAATAATTTTAATTCTATAGGACAGAGACATTCGGGGTTCTCATGGAGTTCCTCAAATGGTAGCTTGAACTCATGGCAGCAGCAAAATTCCAGGGCACCCGTTCAAGGACCTCCTGGCTTCAAAACCAACAAAGGCAACAGTACCAGCCTTCACGGCCCAACAACTCAAGTTTAGAAAATCTAATGAAGGCATTCATAAATAAGTCAGATGAGAATCTTGAGACTCAAGGAACAGCTATCCGGGAGCAAGGCACAGCCATCCAAAATCTAGAAAGACATATGGGGTAGCTTGCATCATTATTATCAGAGAGAGCTCTGGGGACTCTGTCGTCCGATACTGAGAAGAATCCAAAAGAGACGATCAAGGCCGTGTCTCACAAGAGTGGGAAACCATTAGCAGATCACATTGCAAATCCAAGGGTTGAGAAGGTGATCAACTCAACCGAGATAGCGGAAGAACAGAAAATAGGTGAATTTTTGTCTAAGGAGGATATCAATAGCAAGGAGGTTGATAAGTAGAAATCAAGTAGCGCAGTTTAGGAAAGCAAGCACATGCCAGAGTTACCTTTTCCTCAGAAGATGAAGCGAGAGAAACTAGATAAATGCTTTCGGAAATTCTTGGAGATGCTGAAACAGCTGTATGTGAACATCCCATTCACCGAGGTGCTCACCCAGATGCCTGCCTATACCAAATTCCTGAAGGAAATCATGTCAAGTAAAAGGAAGCTCAAGAAAATGAAAGTGGTCAAACTCAATGCACATTGCAGTGCCATTCTACAAAACAAAGTTCCTCAAAAATGTGGAGATCCTGGCAGCTTCACTATACCTGCTCACTAGGAAGCGAAAATTTTGACAAGGCCTTGTGCAACTCACGTGCATCCATTAACTTGATGCTATTATCGGTGTTCAAGAACTTGCAAGGAGAACTAGGAGTGATCAAATCTGTGCCGGTATCTTTGCAACTGGGTGATCAGACCACGATCATTCTGGTGAGGGGTGGACAAATTTATCTTCCCGGTAGACTTCATTGTAGTAGACATGGAAGTGAATAAGGGGGTACCTCTAATCTTGAGGAGACCATTCCTTTGCACTGGTCGGGCTATTCTTGATATATATGAGGGTCAACTCATGCTACAAGTGAGAAATGAAAAAGTCG
Source organism: Nicotiana obtusifolia (assembly GCA_002018475.1). Classification (NCBI taxonomy): domain Eukaryota; kingdom Viridiplantae; phylum Streptophyta; class Magnoliopsida; order Solanales; family Solanaceae; genus Nicotiana; species Nicotiana obtusifolia. The sequence continues at coordinate 65,303 of MCJB01049582.1, read as the reverse complement.
GGTTTCAAATGAAGAGAACGATGAAATACCCGTGTGATGAGGCCTATGCTTTTTTCAAACTGGATATGGTAGGAGAGGTAGCTGAACAACACAAGCTGGAAAAGCTGGTAGGTAATTCATTGCAAAGATGCATTAGTCAATTGAGTACAATAGAGGATGAAGATCCTAAGATCAAGAGGGAAGCTAAGGCACTAGAAGATGAAAACCATGTGGTAGATGAAGAAGAATTTGAAAAAGAAAGGATCAAGCCGAAGCTGGAATTGAAAGTACTCCCAATATATTTAAATTATAATTTTTTGGAGACTAACAATTTTTCTGTGATTGTTACTACTGATTTGACAGGTGAACAAGAACACATGCTAGTGGAGTTACTGCAAAAGAATAAAAAGGCAATTGATTGGAGCATAGCCGATATTCAAGGCATCACCCGCAATCTGCATGCACAAGATCCTATTAGAAGCAGGGAGAAAACCGGTAATTGAGCCCCAACGCAAATTAAATAAAAACCTTGAGGAGGTGTTACAGAAAGAGATACTCAAATTACTAGATGAAGGATAATATTTTCCATCTCTGACAGCCAATGGATCAGCCCCATACAGGTTCTGCCGAAAAGAGGCGGCATGATGGTAGTGAAAAACGAGGACAACGAGCTAATTCCTACCGAAACAATTACCGGTTGAAGGATGTGGATAGACTACTGAAGGAAGAACGATGCAACAAGGAAGGATCACTTCCCTCTTCCCTTCATTGATCAGATATTGGAGAAGGTGGCATGGCGTGGATGTTAATTCTTATTAGATGGATATTCAGGGTACAATCAAATACCCATTACTCCCGAAGATGTTGATAAAACAACATTTACTTTCCCTTCAGGAATCTTTGCATACTGGAGAATGCCTTTCGGACTTTGCAATGCACCAGCTACTTTTCAGAGGTGCACAATATCAATATTTTTAGATTTGAATGGGAAGTGTCTGGAGGTGTTCATGGATGACTTTACTCTATTTGGAGATGACGTTAAGGATTGCTTGAGGAATCTCGAACTTGTACTGAAACGATGTGAAGACACTCACCTAGTACTCAACTGGGAAAAGTGTCAGTTCATGGTTAAGGAGGGGATAATCTTGGGCCATAAAGTCACAGCTGAAGAGGTTGACAGACCTAAGGTAGATGTGATCGCTAAGCTCCCACCGCCAACTTCAGTGAAGAGCATCAAAAGCTTTTTGGGGCAGGCATGGTTTTATGGAAGGTTCATCAAGAATTTCTCCAGCATCATCAAGCCCTTAATGGCATTACCTGCCAAGGATGTGAAGTTTGTGTTCGATGTGAAGCCTCAGAGCATTCGAACTGATCAAGAAAAAGCTAGTGAGTGCTAATGGTGACTCCTGACTGGAGCGAAACCTTTGAGATCATGTGTGATACTAGAGATGTGGCAGTGGGAGTAGCGCTTGGGCAGAGGAGATCTTGGAGTCAGTGAGAAGCTAGTGAGTGCCAATGGTGACTCCTAGCTCGTCCCAAAATAAGGCATCTCGAATTTTGGAGCAACTTTTGGAGAGAAGAAGGCAAGAAAACAATAGATACTCTAAGTACTTCATCTAATTCATTCAATAGGGAAGTTTGTTTGATTTTGGGAATTGTAATATTTTCTTGTTCTCCTAATACTCTTGTGATGAACAAATTCTCCACTACGGAGTAATCTTTCTTAGGGTTATTGACAGATATTGTAATTTGATTATTGTTCTAGGTTTGATTTATGTTAGTTACCCGAATTTGTTTTAATTGAATTGCAAGGCTAATTGTGGTTTTACTTTAATCCAAAGAGAAGTATTGCTGTAATTTGCATTGAGTTATCTTGTTTGGGTTGATTTCACAACTCTCACAGGTAATCGGAAGAGCTAATAGAGTTATTAATTGACCTAAGTTAGAAGAATAGTCGAGAGACGTTCTTTTTGTAAGATCATTCGTTCAACATATTATTGCATATTTTCTCAGCACATATCATTAGGTTGTTTAGCCCACTCGAATTCATTCGGAAGAAGAATTTGAATCCTCAAGATAGCCTAATCATCTGTTGAATTCTGAAGAGTCAATAAAAGTTAAGAGTGAACATAACACAGAGTTGCCCACAGTAATAGTTGATCACTAATCTTAGCAAAGCCCTTGTTTCCCACCTTGATATTCCATCGTTGCTACTTAGTTATTAATTTTTCATTATTCGTTCACAATTGAGAATCTTAGTTTTTATTCTTAATTAGTTAATAACTCAAATTCAAAGGTTAATTTTCCTGAATAGTGTTAAGCTAAAGTTTTCTTTGAGCATTATTTAACCCAATCTCTATGGAGACGATTTAATATTGTACTATTTTTGGCTAGGGAATCTAAGTTATATACACCGATTGAGCTCGTCATGTACATGAAGGGAGCATAAACCGTACCTCGAAACCAATACAACAGAGATGATACCATCACCCAAATTAAATGGAGGAGGACTGGGTAAACAAAAAAGCACAGATCCTCACTCCAATCACCATATACAACTCTAACTAATAAAAAAATTAGATTTTTCATACTTTTTTTTCTTATTGTGGGTAGCTTCCATTTGTCAAAAGGAATACACCTTTAGCCATGTTTGGGAGTTGTTGGAAGTTCTGAAAAATCTTGGTCTGATTAGAAGTAGCAACGAGTTTAGCCAACCAATCAGCTTCTTGGTTACCCTCCCTAAGGCAGTGTTGCACGCAGACGCTAGCATCATTTATGATGTTGATGATATTGTCCACAATCTGCTTAATCTTGAGGTAGTTGGCCTCTTTGTTGGTCAACATATTTGCAATGATCAGAGAGTCAAGTTCAAGAACAAAATTAGTAAACCCATGTTGGCTATACCATTTCACTCCAAACTCAGTTGCAAGAGCTTCAGTCATGTTGTTGCTATTACTTTGTATAGGGACTAAGAAAGCCATGATTAAGTCACCATTATTATTTCTCACAATATCCCAATATCAGCAATGCCAGTTTCTTTGAAGCACCCATCAATATTGACCTTGATAATATCCGCTGACGGTGTTTGCCATCTAACTTGCTTTCAGGTTTGAACCGGCTTGAGTTTTTCAATCTTATCACAGTAATTAGGCCACTGGACTTTGCTATCCATACCAGGAACCACATTAGCAATTGCCTTCTTGATGATCCAGACCCATTAGTACTTCATAGTGTTATGGTTGAACTTGTTCTTGTTGCCGTATCTGCATGAGGTCCAGTGCTTCCAAACTTTGATTGGGTTTTATGATGTAAAACGAGTAATAAATATTAAGATTTTTACCTATCTATATTATATATGAAACTTATTTACCCTCCCTAATCAAGTTTTAACTTAATTATATGGCCATATACAATTTATCAATTATGTACAAATTAGTTTTAAATTACTATCCCTTGATTGTAGCCTTTTAATTTTATAAATCCCTTTAAACCCTTACAATACATTTCTTACCCAGTCAAACCCTAATCACAGTTCTTTCTAATGAATTTTTCTCTTTCTACACAGATTCTACAAGGTATTTTCTTCTAAAGCTTATGATTTTCTCTAATAATGGCAAAGAAAGGGATTAATTTTGCCATGGCTGGAGTTTGGAGCTTTTCTAGGCTTCCCCTTTTCCTGTTGGCATTCTGATGGCGGGCTAGCAGCAGATGAATATTAATTATTTGGCTCGATTGTTTCAATCAATAAATTTTGAAGGTGTTTGACTCTCCACCATTAACAACCATTAAAAAGCTTCGAAGCTTTGAATTCGAATTCGAAAAAAAATATTTTTTTGTTTGGCTTTGGTGTTATTGCAAACGATTGAGAATATTCTATGGAGTAACTTATTTGATTGCACATGCCAAATTAACTATTAGCGTAAGTTTTTTTTCTTTAATATTTTTTGGAGTTGCGTTACAATATACTGCTTCTAACTTGCTATTCCGACTCTTGATGATGGCCCTAAAGTTGGAAATGATGAAAGTGACGACCTGCTGTTGGCATAACTTGAAAATGAAGAGCTGATATCGATTTCAATTTAGGATGGAGGCGGCAAAGAGAGAGAAGAATTGTGTTAATTATGGCTTAAAGTAGGTAATACACAACCGGGAGTCTTATTGAAAGAGGAGTGGGAAGAAAATAGGAAAAGGATGTAACTAATGGCTTGTATATAATTCGTAAATAATCCTTGTTTAGGACAGGTAATATACAAAATTATGGCAATTTTAGTTATAAGTTTTAAATATTGTATAGGAAGAAAAAAGTCCCATAAATATTTGTGTAGCTATAAATCATCACATAAAGAGTAAAAATGAGAAGTTTAAATTTAAATTATTTTTACACAAAAAAATATCTTTATTTTTAAAATAAACTAAAAAAAAAAGTGCATCACATAAATTACACCAAAGGAAGCAATCACTTGGATTCCATCCAATACTTCCAGTTCATCACCTACGCAATTATACAAAGTTAATGAGAGACTTTTCCCTGAAAAAAATTCCATTACATAGGACACAAGTTGTGTAACATGTGTCTTACAGTCTTTATTTTTATTTTTTCTAATATTTTTCCATTACATTGGGAGATTAGGAAAGAAGAAGTAGAAAGGATATAAGGGAGGATTGAAACTCATATGTAAAATTTTAACAAAAAACAACTAAAAAAACTCACATAGTATGGAGACAATCTTTATATATAATAATAACGATCCATCTTGCAGTCAGAAAATAGAAAAAGTTACAGAACCTATTTCTCGGTAGTTATGTTCTGAATTTATGCGTGGCATATAACATATTTTGTATTTCAAGTTTCTAAGGTAATAAGGGAGACATATGTACGATAAAAACTTATATGCATGCATTGTTTATATCGAAATAATAAATACAAGAAAGATATGTCCTGTATTTTTACTATAACATTTTGTTATTGTGATTAAATTATTTGATTTTACGTACACATCTATGATAAAACCTCCCCATATTTCCAAGAGAAAAGGAAAAAGATAAGAAATAAAGATGGAAGAACGAGAAAATATTCTGTTAGTTGCCATGACATATGAACTTAATTTTGTGGTGAAAACTGGTATCATTTTTGTTTTTTTGAGGGGGGGGGAAGGTTGTATGGTGGCAGGCACCTTCTCCTTTTCTATTAATATACTAAAATATTTAATTAGAAACAGTTTATTATAATTCTAACCGGTAAGAGATCGAAACATAGAGTTTTACCAACGTAAAGCCACCCAAAGATCATCTACTGTGCAAAAGCAGCTTAAAGTATATATGCTTTATATTTAATTATTAATTAAACTGTAATAATGGGAAAGAAGAGATAAAGGAACCTTTGACAAATGTTGAGAAAAGATCTGTCCAACTAGGCACTCTGGGGGTTGTCACATACTTCTCTATTCCTTTCTAGTGTATTCTTTTTCCTTTTTAAAGTGTTAAATTCCACTTTGTGGGGGCTTAGATTTGATTAGTTGAAGAAGGAAACAAAATATATTAAAGTCTTGATTTGATTGGTTTAATGAAGAAGTTGTGTCATAAGCATGTATCCCATCTTCCGTAATCATATGTTCTCTTCATGCTAATTAACCGAATCATTAAGCTCTTAGCCTCTTAGCAATAATGATACACTAAACCCTTTTCCCCTTCGGACTTCCTTGTTAGATTCCAAATTAAAGTAGTAAGTTGTATAGCATTTCATGTACTGTTGATATTAGATATCTCCACGCTTCGCCGCAAAAAGCTGCAGGAATAGGAGTACCGAGAGTTTCGTCTTTTGAAGCGCCAGTCGCATAATGCGATCGGAGTTGAATTTTTAACTACTCGAAAAATTAGTCGAGATAGATGACAGCACATTTTTCCACACGTATCATCTCCTCTTTTCATAGAGGAGAGATAAAGAAAAATCGAAAATAAAGTGATCGTGCACATCGAATGGGCTCTTTGCCACAAAATGTGATGTCTTAGAATCTCCTTCCTTGAAAGCTTTAGTTTTTCAGTTCAGAATCCGATGTGAGGAAAAGAATCGTAGGTCAAGGCAGTAGCAAACATCATTTTTTTCATTCTTTTCTTATGAGGTCGTGTACAACAACCTTAACCGCACAAGCCTGGGCTGGGCCTAGGCATCATCCGCTAATTCGGAACTTACTTTGAAAGCCATATTTCGACCCAGACCAAGAACTAGGCTAGGCTACTCCTCTTCCCTTTTCTGAATCAACTTGTCCTTGCGCTTACCACTTCTTAAAACTTGCGAGCGAGTAACCTTTTTTCACGTAGTTCTGGTCTCTTTTCGATTGCTTGACAAAGCGGAACAAAAAGAAATGCCTTATACACCAAAAGTCAAAAGAGGGGTGCTTGTGTTGTGGTCTTTGTAGTTGCGAGAATTTTTCTTTTTCGAGAAAAGATTTTCACCTTTAATATCGTGTTGGGTCGACCAGGCCCGCTATTATCTTTTCCTACAGCTCACGACTGACTTTGGACTGGCCAAATAGCTTTCTATTTGAACGGAATTCCACAATTGCAGAAGCTTCGGTCTCGATTGAGCAACCCCTTTTACTAGTCTCTCCTACCTACCACGAGAAAAGACGTTAAAGCAACGAATTTTTTCTTTTTATTTTAACCGCCAGGTGAGCGAGTGTACTTCAGGAAACTAGCAAGCCTTGCCATATATATATATATATATATATATATATATATATATATATATATATATATATATATATATATTTGTCTTTATTTGACCCCAAACTTTTTTCGTAGTAATAGTGAGCGGGTCTTATGAGATCTATGCCGGCCGTCGGAATCAAACGGAATTCGAGGTGCAGTTTTCACTTTAATATATTTTTAGACAATAATATGACAAGGGTAAAAATGAAAGAGATGGTCTATTTTCCTTTCTTAAACCCCGCATCAAGTAAAAGACTGTATAACATAATTTGTATAGAGGGAGTACTTTAGTTATTTACCTATAAACTCTGGTTGAAGGAAATACTGAAGATTGCATCCCGCAAATGCTTCTTATAATGACATGCGGTAGTACGAATGATTGAAACTCAACAACAGAATTTCCCTTTAAGGAAGTTAAATAGACTCTATACGTACCTTTCCTTTCTGGGAGTGATAGTTAATTATGAGCTCAAGTGTATGCCCGTTGGTATAAAAATTATTTACATAATTATATTGTTATTAGATAAGAATATAAGTATGTGCCTAATATCTAGTGTAAAAAAAGACACTATGAGGTGTATTAACCTTTTATAGCAGTTATTCGTCTTATTTTAAGGTTATTAATCTTATCTATAATGAACACTTATGTGTAATTATATTTTAAAGGACATGATTTGATAGTGAAAAATTCTTGGACATTGTAAGTATATATATGTAAGTTTAAAATATGTTATCACTGATTAATTAAATTATAAAAGAAAATTATGCTGTCAATATGATATAAACAAAAAAAGGGTACCACTCCTAGCTAGTCAAGAATGGTTCCCACTTGGTGAACCAATCATGTCAGGCATCTTGGGGCAATCCTCATCGATCACTTATCATTGCAGCTAAGAGTGGTATTGGTACCGAACCTTTTAGGGGGGGAGGGGGTCGGTTCCGGTAGCGGGACGGTCTGTGCCTTCGAGATCGGATGAACCGGATAAAAAATGGCCTGGAATCGGCCGGTACCGGACCGGACCAAAAAAAAGAACGGCAGAATTTAAAAACTAGCCGTTGGCCAACGGCTCTATTGAGCAAATAGTCGTTGCCCAACGGTCAAAAACGGCCATTTTACCCCATAACCACCCCTAACTATTTTTTTCCTATAAATACCCTATTATTTCATCATATTTTTCACACAAATTATCCAATTCTCTCTAATTCTCTCAAATTCTCTACAATATTGCTATTTTGCTACTTTGGCTATTTGTGTAAATTATACAATTTCGATTATTTATCAAGTTTTAATTGGAGTTGCTATCAAGTGAAGATTCAAGTATCAACTTCACCTCAATTATACAGCTATATTTGGTTGGTCGTTCCTATTTCTACTCTTTTATTATATTTTAGTCATATATTTATTTTATTTGCTATAATTATGTCTCAAAGAGGTTCAATTGGAACTAGTAGTAGGGGGCAGACACGTCGTCGTTCGAGAAATAGAGGTAAAGGAATTGTTGGTAGTGCTAGTCAACACGTAGATAAAATCAATATTATCATGATTTTAGCTCTTATAATCCACTTGATTCACAATACGTAGAAGCGCAATATAATTATGAAACTGGGGTTAATTTAGAAGAACCACGTGATTTTCAAGCTAACCCACCTGAAGTTCAGTCCGACTTGCCCCCTGTACCTCGCACTAGAGCCCCGGTTAAACGTAAAGAAAGATCTGATGTGTGAGATTTTGTACAAAAGAAAATTGAAAATCAGACGGCTGTTTGTGGTCTTTGTGGAATGGTGTGGGTTTTCAAAACTGGGGGTAATGAAGGTGGGACGGGTAAAATTAGGACTCACTTAAGAAATAAACATTCTGAGGAATGGTCAATGCGGGCAGGGGGTATTTATTTTAGAACCGAACATGGGGGGGTAGCACATGACGAATCCTTGTCCAAGCTAAACTTAACCAAACAACATGAGGGATTCTTAGTTATGATAAACAAAGGGATAGGGAAAATATTGCTAAACTAGTTGCGGTAGAGGGTTTACCTTATAGTTTTCCTTCTTCTACTGGTTTTGTTCGTTATATTCAAGCTACATATAATCTTTCCTTTAAAGGTTTTCCAAGAACAACTGTTAAAATGATATTATTAAATTTAAAAACGAATATAGAGATTATTTGAGATATTTATTTGATAACTTTGACACTAGAGTATGCCTTACTACTGATATGGGTCGTTCTACAAATAACTGTGATTATATTACAGTTACTGTTCATTGGATAGATCCTGATTGGGTCTTTCAAAAATGTATTATTGCATATAAAATTGTTGATGAACCACACACGGGAAATTATATTTCCAAAATAGTTTCATCAATTTGTCGTGCATATTGTTTATCTAATAAAATTTTTTAGTATTACAGTAGATAATGCTACAAACAACACAGAAGCACTTAGGAACTTGAAACCTATTTTAAACCCCCCTTTTGAGGAATTTTTTCATGTTCGATGTGCATGTCATATCTACAATTTAGTAGTCAAAGATGGTCTTGACTTATTTAACAACATTATTGAAAAAGGTTAAAGTAGCTATTGCCTTTATATTATTATACTTTTTTAATTCTAAGTTTTAACTTTGGAACATACTTTTCATTTCAAATATATATACAAAGTTAGTAATATTTTGTTGTTATATTTTCAAAAACTTAAAATATCCTTCTTCTACAAAGTTTATGTCTTCTTATTTTTTATTTTTTACTAACTTTGTATATATTTCAAGGTTTGAATCTAATTATAAACTTTGAAACTAATTCAAAGTTTGCAAGAATATTATTATAAATTTTTTAATTCTAAGTTTTAACTTTGAAACATACTTTTCATTTATTTACAAAGTTAAATAAAGGACAAATTAGAAAAAAAAAATAGAAAACCAGCAGACCGGCCGGACCGAAAAAATCGGTAGACCTGTAGCCGGTACCGGTCAAGGTCCGGCTTAGCCATTTCCAACCGGCAGACCGGAATGGAAAATACCGATTTGTCTGGTTTTAGCGCACCAACAGTATTAGATCGGACCGGAACCAGAAAAAATTTTCGATCCGTAATCAGACCGGACCACTAGACAACCTTAATTGCAGCTTTGTTCCGAATCAAGAAGTTTAACCCCTTTAGATTTGCAATAGAAATATCTACGTTGTGTCGGGCACCTTTATTTTAGATATTTTTGTACCTTCTACGTACATTAGAATAATATTTTTTGAACCACGGGCGGATATACACTATTAATTATGAATTCACGTAAATTCAGTAATTTTATGACTTAGTACACCACACACACACACACACACACACACACACATATATATATATATATATATATATATATATATATATAAAATATAAATTAAATATTTATAAAAATATCTAACTTTAAATCAAATTATTATTATATTATTAACTTGAGATTATTGTAAAAAATAATAAACTTCAAATTTTAAATCCGTGAAACTCATTGTGCAAGACAAGATGGATCAAAATGTGTAATCAGCTCACAACCATTGCCATTTCTCGTATCGCACCGCCATTCTGCAAGCTTTCTTCTACTTAAACCTCCAAGATTTGATATTTCAAAACGGAAGACTGTACAAATGGCTGTAGAACAGAATGATCAAAGCTCGGGTACATGATTCTCCGCAATTTGTTTTTTGGTTATCCCTAGCATATAATTTGGAATTGATCTATATGCCTTATTACGTAGTCAAACTGATTTTATGTAACTTCATACTAGATATTCCAATATATTTTAAACCACATAAAGGTACTCTGAACCCTATCTTCTCTCGTGGGAATAATAAAATTTTCTAATATTGGTGTAGCATATTGATCTCATCCTATCATCTTCGTTCCCTTTCGGCAACAAATGGAGATGAAACGTGGTTGTTCGAAGCGTCGACAAGTGTCGCAGGGAGGGATTAATCCATTTGCTGACGCTATCCGGACCACAATCTTTTAATTGGTCACATTTTATTTTTGATTCGGTTTCTCTTCTTTTCCTGGTTTAAATTCTGTTACTTGCAAAGAAATAACTTTTTGTACGATACTGATCTCCTATACAAAGCATAAAGGAGCCAAGATCATTATGTCGCTTTTTCTTATCAACTATGGATTGTAGCTTCAACAGAAATTCACCCAAAATATTGTCTTTTTGTCGTCAATGAAAGGATTTAAATCCTATAACCTTGCTTTATACATTAAAAAAAATCAACTTTGAACTGAACAATAGATGTTCTCTTCCTCATATCTCAATTGACCTACTATTTAAATTCAGACCTCTATATTATCAATCTTTATCTCCTTTTTATTTACTTCTTTATTATCATGATATACATATTTTCTTGAAATCTATGATATGGACTTGGAACAAATAAATATTATTTTTGAAAAAAAGAATGATGAGTAGCAATCAAGCATATAACTATAATTACGTACAATAATAAAAAATAAAAAAAAAGTCAGTAGAACACATATTTTTTGAATAAAAATAACTTGCTCGTACCTCTAAATTTATTGGCAACAATCAAAACTCAAAAATTTATTTATCACCACGGAATATAACTGAGAGAGAAACTTTTTTAATTTATATCCAATACAGGTAATACAAAACAAATACTTAATAAATAGAGGTATATTTTAAGAATAATTGCTACAAGATTATCTATTTATACTTTAAATGAATTTAACTTATAATTTAATAAATACAATTAATGACAATTAAAAGCATACGACAGAGAATAAGAGAGAAAGTGAAACTTAAAAAACACACATAAATATATATACCCACACTTAGCTTAATGCGTGTAAAAATGAAATAACAATCATAAAATAATAGCGGTAAATTTTGTAATAATTCATAAAAGATGTCTGATATTTAGAACATTAATAAACTTAAATTAAATCTATAATAAGATTTAAAAGTATTTAAATTATAGACAAAATATGTTGGTATAATAATAATAATAATAATAATAATAATAACAACAACAACAACAACAACAACAACAACAACAACAACAACAACAACAACAATAACGTTATATATTATACAACATAAAAAGCTATTTAAGTTATAGAAAAAAATATATTGGTAAAAATTAATAATAACAAAAATAATAGTAATTATATATTATATAACATAAAAAGCTCTATCACATTGATAGGAGATTTAAAATCAAGGGGAAAAATAGATATTGCATAGGATCAGAGAGGAAAAAAGTCGATTGTTCAAAGTCGGCAGAGGAGTTTGATTTTAAAGAAAAGTTGGGAGTGTAATAATTTTCACCCAACAATTGACATAATTATTTATATTTTCTAACTTTGTTTTAAAAATCAAATTTTTTCCTCTTACGTACGGGAAAAATCGAGAATAATGTTACCCCAATTTTCCAGTAAAGAAACGAGAGGGAAGCATGATCTTAACACAACCTCGACTGAAGCCAGCTTCTGAAGGAGGAATCATGTCACTTGGAATTTCGGAGAAGAGTTCCTCGTTTCGAAGTCCGGGGAGGACGATGCGTCCGGTATCGGACATGGCTGAACATCAGATCCGGGCAGAGTGAAATCACGAGACTAAGGAAAAAAGAAAAATGGTTAAGCATGATGAGCAGGGAGCCGTAATATCCATCCTCAACTGAATATTACGGCGCAAATCCCGTCCAATATCAACTGTAGATTGACATTTACCGAAAAGAGAAGGTTTTTACCTTATTTAGACTTGTACTAAGATTGAAACTCCCCTACTATATGAAGGGGAGAACTTTTTTATTTTAAACCACTGTTGGAATGCATATCAGAGCAATAAAGTTCATTTTTGTCTTCTAGCTATTGTTCAAAGTGTTCTTCAGTTCCTCTTTTCTTTAGTTACAACCGAACCCCTATCGAGGGCTTGATCCGAGCTAGTTTCAGTGTTCAACTTAAAGACAGGCTTAATTGTTCCATCGCGTTTGGTTTGATCGTTATATCTCTCTTTCATTTAATTATTTGATGTTCTTAGATTGTTCGTGTTAGATTAAATCATATGTCCTTTAAACCGCGTTCGTATATTTAATTGTTGTTCATTTCAAGGATAAACAGTTTGGCGCCATCAAACCGTGGGGCAATAGTAGTGATTTAACACGAATCTCTGTAAACACTTTATTTTACACTTGTTCTTTGAAGTTTGATTTCAAGTTAATATAAGAATGTCAAATTCTCAGTCTGCTTACTTAAACGTTGACACCGAGTCAGGCCACCACGGTGAAAATAATAACGTGGTACCTAGCAATGATGTATCCCCTATTGATCCCAATGGTGTCCCAGTCGCTGACCCGGTCGACACTAACTCATAGGTTTCCATCAGCATCAACCTCCCAGTTGACCTCGAAAACAGTATTCGCGGAGCACCCCGGTCATCGGCTCGAGAAGTACCCAAAAGGGAAGGGATGGGATTAGCTTGCGATTGCTTTTTGTAATGTTACGAGCTCAGCAAGCGGAAATAGCGCAGTTGCATACCCAAAGTCAAGTCCCTAACAGGGTTGATCCCGAGCGGATCAGAGAAAACACTCGAAGGGATGAACAAATTACCGTGAAATCGGATGAATTAGGGCCCGGAGAAACTTCCGAGGTGATGAAGATGCTCGAAGTACTGAGAAAGCGGGTGGAGTCTTGTGAGAAAAAAATAGAGGCCAATGACAAGAAGGTGAAAACTTACAATTCCGGGGTCGATCAGATCCCGGGAGCGCTTCCAATATTGAAGGGGCCGAATTCCAAAAAATTCATTCAAAAACCCCGAGTGCGGCGCCGAATCCAATCCCGAAGACATTCCGAATGCCCGAAATTCCCAAGTATAATGGGACTACAAACCCAAACAAGCATGTAACTTCCTATACGTGTGTAATCAAGGGGAATGACCTGGAAGATGCTGAGATCGAATCGGTATTATTGAAGAAATTTGGGGAAACCTTGTCCAAAGGAGTGATGATATGGTATCACAACTTGCCTCAGAATCTATTGGTTCATTTGCTATGCTTGTGGATGCTTTCTGAAAAGCCCATGCCGGTACCATCAAGGTCGAGACGAGGAAATTAGATCTTTTCAAAGTCAAGCAGAGAGATAACGAGATGCTTAGGGAGTTCATGTTGAGGTTCCAGATAGAGCGAATAGACCTGCTCCGGGTCGCAGATGATTGGGCCGTTCAAGCATTTACTCTAGGGCTCAACCCTCAAAGTTCCGTTGCTTCTCAACAACTGAAGCAAAACTTGGTGGAGTACCTGGCAGTTACTTAAGCAGACGTCCGTAACAGGTATCAGTCGAAGATCAGAGTCGAGAATGACTAGCTAAGGGCCCCTCGGGGTATGTTTACCCCGACAGAGCGAATGACAGATCTAAGAGGATTATCGACTAGGAGGCAAGGCTGGTACGAGATCGGTATCAGCCGTACAGCTCGGACAGAAGGGGAACAAATCCGGTCGCCACCCAACTAGGAACGACAGGATATATGATCATGGACCAAGCAACCAGGTCTGAAAAGTAAAAACGGTTTTGACATATCGCTCGGGGGTAGGGAAGCACCGAGATTATCGGAGTACAATTTCAACGTGGATGTTGCTAGTGTCAGCTATAGGTCGCATCAAGGAGACCAATTGTCCTAGACCACTTCATTTTGATACCGCACAGAGGGATCATAGCTTGGTGTGTAAGTACCACAGTACTCATGGTCATAGGATTGAAGATTGTCGACAGCTAAGGCAAGGAGTGGCTCGATTATTCAACAACGGGCATCTTCGAGATGAACGGGCCAAAAATCATTTCAAAAATAGGGACGCCAACAAACATGTTGAACAAGAGGAGCTCCAACATGTGATTAACATGATCATTAGAGGAGTGGATGTCCCCCAAGGGCCAATGCTAAAACGCACCAAAGTTTTTATCACAAGGGAAAACGCACCCAGGATTATGTCCCGGAAGGGTCCATCTTGTTCAGAGACGAATATGCTAAAGGCATCATCCAACCTCACAACGATGTGCTTCTAATATCCGTACTTATCAATAAATCTCAAGTTAAACGTGTGTTGATTGATCCAGGTAGCTCGGCCAACATCATTCGATTGAGGGTCGTAGAACAACTAGGATCATTGGACCAAATAGTACCGACAATACGGGTGTTGAACGGATTCAACATGGCATGCAAGACGACGAAGTATGAAATAACTTTACCAGTGAACACTACCGGGACCACCTAGGAAACAAAGTTTTACGTGATCGAGGGAGATACGAGGTACAACGCCTTGTTTGGAAGGCCATGGGTTCACAACATGAGGACGGTGCCTTCAACCTTATATCAAGCATCAAAATTTCTCACTCGGGGAGGAGTCAAAACAGTCTACGGACAACAACCAGCTATGAAGGAGATGTTTGCTATCGATGAAGTGACCCCGATGCCCGCGATTTCAACATCAAAAAATAGGGGGCTGGCTGAAGAAAAGGAAACCAAATAGCAATCAATGATCATGACCTCGACCGGACAGGAACAGTAGGAGGAGCAAACAATGGACAAGGAGGATGATTACGGCATCCCAAGACATTTTATAGTACCCGATGACACTGATGCCACTAAATCGATAATCGAGAAATTGGAGCAAGTTATACTGATCGAGCACCTACCGGATCGAAAGGTATACCTGGGCATGGGATTAACTCCCGAGCTTAGGAGAAAACTTATTGATTTCCTTAAAATTAATGCCAATTGTTTTGCCTGGTCCCACTTAGACATGACAGGATCCCATCGGAGGTAACAACTCACAAATTGAGCCTGGATCCAAAGTTCCACCTGGTCAAACAAAAGAGAAGGTCGTAGTATGAGGTCAAACACTCATCAAAGACGAGGTATCTAAACTTTTGAAATAGGTTTTACATGAGAAGTTAAGTACCCGGATTGGTTAACTAACGTAGTAGTCGTACCTAAAAAAGGAAACGAACTTAGAATGTGTGTAGAATATAAGTACCTAAAAAAGACGTTTCCGAAGGATTCATTCCCTTTGCCTAACATCGATCAAATGATCAATGCGACGGCCTGACACAAGATACTGAGTTTTCTGGATGCCTATTCCGGGTACAACCAAATTCAGATGGACCCGGGCGATCAAGAAAAGACTTCTTTCATAACCAAATTTGGCACCTACTATTATAACGTGATGCCATTTGGCTAAAAATGTCGGTGCCATGTATCAACGCCTAGTTAACCAGATGTTTGAAGAACAAATAGGGAAATCAATGGAGGTTTATATTGACATATGTTGTTTAAGTCCCTACAAGCAGAGGACCGTTTGAAGTATTTGCAGGAAACCTTCAACATATTGAGGAAATACAACATGAAGCTAAACCAGCAGAAGTGTGCTTTCGGGGTCAGCTCAAGCAAGTTCCTTGGGAGCATGGTATCCAACTGGGGAATAGAGACAACCGGGACAAAATAAAAGCTACAGAAGATATCACTGTAGTTGACAATGTTAAGGCAGTACAAAGACTGACTGGGCGGATAGCCGCGTTGGGCAGATTTATTTCGAGGTCATCAGGTAAGAGCCACCGGTTTTTCTCATTATTAAAAAAGAAGAATGACTTTTCTTGGACCCCGGAGTGCTTGCGAGCTTTAGAAGAACTCAAGCGATACCTATCGAGCCTTTCCTTGTTGCACACTCCAATGGCGGACGAACAGCTGTACCTCTACTTGGCAGTTTCTGAGGTGGCGGTAAGTGGTGTCCTGGTTCGGGAAGAAAAAGGGAGCAACTTGTGTAGCACAAGGTTTGCAACAAGGCAGTGCTTAATATGAGTTTTCTCCTGCCCCAGGCAGCTTCGAGGTTCCCATCGGGACCTAAATGGGAATGACATGAAAAGTCTTTGCCAAAACCTAGCATTAAGGGCGTTACGACGATATACGAGAGGAATAGAGAAAAACTCGTGACTGGTGTGAAGGGAAAGATCTGTTTATGATATAGTTCAAGAAAGAGTCGTCTCATTTCGTTACTTCTTTCTAATTCATTCACTTCAAGATTGGTTCCGCTGGTAGGAATTCCTCAGGGCGTATTACGGTTTTTCACCGAGGGGGTGGATCGAAGCGATTGCAGCGAGTACGCAATTTCCTATTTATTATGTTAGAATAAGCCTAGACGATGCCGAAACAAGGTAACCACACTTAGAAAAATTAGTGCTCGCCTTATTAAGCGCTTCTAGGAAATTAAAATCATACTTTCAGTGTCACCCCATATGTATCGCAACCTCGTTCAGCTGAGGAATGCTATGCAAAAACCCGAGATCTCGGGCCGGCTGGCCAAATGGACCGTAGAAATTAGCGGGCACGATATCGAGTACAAACCCCGGACTGCCATAAAATCTCAGTTTTTGGTTGACTTCGTGGCCAACTTTACGCCGGCCTTGATCCCCGAGGTTGAGAAAGAATTACTGCTCACCTCGGGGACTAGCTCGGGGATTTGGACCCTATTCACAGACGGTGCTTCCAATGCAAAGGGGTCCGGGATGGGCATCATATTAAAACCATTTGCAGGTAACGTAATAAGGCAGTCTATTAGAACTGTAAAATTGACTAACAAAGAAGCCGAATGTGAGGCTATGATTGCAGGTCTAGAACTAGCTAAGAGCCTGGGAGCCAAGGTAATCGAGGCCAAATGTGACTCCCTTCTTATCGCCAACCAAGTCAATGGGACATTTGAGGTAAAAGAGGAACGAACACGAAGATACTTGGATAATTTGCAAGTGACATTACACCAATTCAAGGAATGGACTCTATAGCACGTGCCTCGGGAACAAAACAACGAGGCCGATGTGTTGGCCAATTTAGGGTCGTCAGTCGAATCCGAAGAATTCGATTCCGGAGCAGTAGTGCAATTGATGAACTCGGTGGTAGAAGAAGGTCACATCGAGGTGAATTCAACAAGCTTGACTATGGACTGAAGGAACAAATACATAGACTACCTTGAGAAATGGAAATTGCAATTGGATCCTAAGTAATCAAGGGCCCTACGTACTAAAGCTGTCAGGTTCAGCTTGGTCGAGGGAAAATTATACAGAAGATCTTTTTTTGGGCCACTAGCTAGGTGCTTGGGTCTGGGGAGACCGACTACGCAATGAGGGAAGTACACGAGGGTACTTGTGGAAACCATTCAGGAGCGGAATCCTTGGTTCGTAAATTGATCATAGCCGGTTATTACTGGAACAAGATGGAGAAGGATGCGAAAGACTTCGATTGAAAATGTAACGAATGCCAAAGGCATGCCCCGATGATTTATCAACCAGGGGAAATGCTTCACCCGGTCCTATCGCCATGGCCGTTTATAAAATACGGGATGGACACCATCGGTCCCTTGCCATGTCTACCCGGTAAAACCCAATACATATTACTCATGATTGATTATTTCTCCAAGTGGGTCGAAGCACAGGAATTCGAGAAGGTTCGGGAGAAATAGGTCATCAACTTCATCTGGGATCATATAATATGCCGATTCGGGATACCGGCCGAGATTGCTCGTGACAGCTGGAAGTAGTTCATCTGCGGCAAGGTAAGTAAGTTTCTCGAAGACCACAAAATTAAAAAGATCTTGTCAACACCTTACCACCCTAGTGGGAACAGTCAAGACGGAGTCAACAAACAAAACTATACTCCAAAACTTGAAGAGATTGACCAATTCAAAGGGAAAGTGGAAACAAATTTTGCCCGAGGTCTTGTGGGCATATCAAACGACTTCGAAGTCAAGCACCGGTGCGACTCCATTCTCTTTAGTCTATGGCGCAGAAGCTCTGATCCCGGTCGAAGTAGGGGAACCAAGCCTACGGTTCCAGTACACTACCGAGACGTCAAATGACGAGGCTATGGCACAAGCTTGGACTTATCGGAAGAAAGGCGAAAAGTTGCCCTAGTCCAGTTAGTGGCCCAAAAGCAACGAATGAGGAGATACTATAACCGAAAAGCCAACCTTCAACACTTCCAAGTCGGGGACTTGGTATTAATGAAAGTTATGCTACATACCAAGAATCCAAACGACGGGAAACTAGGCTCGAATTGGGAAGGTCCGTACAGAGTTGCCGGTATAACCGGGAAAAGTTCATATAAGCTCGAGTCAGCGAACAGTGTACAGCTACCGAACAACTGGAATGTGGCACACTTAAAGCGGTAATATTGCTAAGGTACGAACATAATTTTATTTGAAATTTATTATGCTTTGGACTAACCCATGCAAGTATTTGGTCTAGGTTAAATTTAACGATTAGGTATAAAAGCACGTGTTGCACCCTTTATCCCTTGGACCGGTTTAACCCGAAGTGGATTTTACGGCAAGGTTTTTAACGAGGCAACAATAAAACATGCTACCCCAGTTTGGAAGACCGACCTGAGGCTGGGATTGCTGATCACCCGTACTGGATCTATAGTATTCAAGCCCTTACGAGCTCAGTCTCGAATACTGGGGGAGCCATTACACCCTAAGTTAGGATCCTTAGAAGGTATTTTTATTTTATGTTAAAAGCCAAGGCTTGAATATTATAATTAATTGTAAGGGTCAAACAGTCAAATGAACCGTGCTCGTGTAGCTCATTCTTGCTATGGCAGAAAGCTTTTGTGCCTTCAATCATGTACTCTACATGCAAAGTAATGAAAGAAATTTGCACTCTATATATCATCACTTCACATTTGCACCAGCGATATTATCGTTAAGTTACTTCGAAAAAATAACGGGTCTAAACCCTAGAACCCACGAGCCTCCCCGAGTCATGGACTGTTGTCTTATAATAAGATCGAACGTGCTCTTGTTGTTTTCTAGCTGCTGCGGCCTCAATACAATTCTGGCTATCCTCTCTCTTCTTTTGCATGAGGCCCGTGATGTTTTGATCCTTTCTTTCTTTCTTGCTCTATCGCTTGCTCTGGCTGTCGAATCCCGGAGGCACCAAGCCAATTAGGCAGGGCCTGAACATGAAAGGCTACAGCCAAATTCAAACTGCTTGGAAACGTCCAAGTCCGTACGTAGAGAGTAAAGTCCTTGCACCTTGTTAAAACCTATGAAAGAAGGCTACCCTCAGAAACATCATCATGTCTGATTGAAGCACTCAAGTTATTTAAAGGCTTCGCCTTTTTATCAAATATTCCGAAGCCAAAGAAACTCAGAGTTGTTATCTAAACCAGGCTTCATTCGGGCTCTAGGGGAACGAACTCTCTAAATTATGTCCAATCTATGCTAAGGCATTAATGACATTTTTCTAACAAAGAATTGTAAGCGGATGGTGAAAAGTAAAAGACACAGTATAGCCGAAGGGAAACTTTTTATATATCCCAAAAGTATTTACAGAGGCACCGTAAAACAGCCTCAAAATAAACAAAAAAAATGTACAAACGAAAACAAAAAATAAACTAAGGCATCTCTACCTAGCCTTCACCAGAACCCGATTCACTGCCTGAACCCTCGGGCTTGTATATCTCTTTGGCCGCGACCTCGAGCCTCTTCAATCTCGGCCGATAGATCAAACTCCCAAGAATGAATTTCCTTGAGGGTCGCCCTTCGGGATAGCCACTTTACATATTTGGCCTTTGATATTAAACAGACCTCAGCTATCTCCACGTTGTTCTTGTATTGGGCCAGCATATCTGGACCTCGGAGGGCTAGTTTGAAGCTGCCTCCAACTTGGACTTCAACGCGGTATACTCCCAGCCAAGGGAATCCCATTCCGAGATGGCCGAGTCCAGTTGTGTCGGAGCTCATCATTCAGCCGAGATCACTTGTCGGCTTTATCCTTCATCACTCTGAGCCGGAGCTGGTCGATCGGGTCTATCTTCTCTTGGACCTACGAGGTTGCGGCGTTAGTAGTTGCGTTTAGCCTCTCATTATTAATCTCAAATACCCTTAGTATGAGCCCATAACATAGGTGAAAAAGAAAAGAAAATCATAATAATAAAGAAATAAAAAAAGAGACAAAGGTTAATAATCTAGGGGCCAAAATAAATATTTACAAAATCAATTGAGATTTGAGGGGAAGTATGACGTCTATTGTTCAAAGTTAGCGGGGAGTTGATTTTTAAAAGTAAAGTTGAAGAGTATAAATGATTTTCTCCCCCAAACTACAAAGGAAAAACTAAAAAGAAAAAAGGTAACTTGACCATAGATGGGAAAAATTAAATAAATATAATGGAAGGACAAATGAACAGGAATTTTTCATGTAATATTCCGAGACTTATCCTTCCATTTGGGAATGAAAATAGATGCAGATATCTAAAGTACAATATCAACTCCTATATTCTTATTACAACAATCCTCTAAACTAATCTAAAGACCTTAAACCTCTAGCATTGCTTCCTGTAATTTTTCTTCAAGATATCAGAAAAGCAGAGGAAGTTTTATGCATGTTTGTGTGGTTTTACCACTTTTCAGCACAACATTGCATATATGATACAAAATAGGGAATATTTCTTAATTGCTTTAGATATAAAGGAGATGATAAAAGTAACTTTAATCACCAAAATATAATAAACACCTGCATTATGGTACACTCAACTTCCATCAGATCAATATAGAGTGAGCCCCGGTAACTTTTTCTTAGACCTTATAATTGTACTGAAAAATTCATTAAATATATTTAAAAATTTAATTGCAATCTAATAACTAAAAGTAAGCTATGAGCCTGTGACAATTCATAATCCATAAATTTCAAATCATGATTTCATCTCTCCCAATAATTTTAGAAAATGTAGCTTTTGTACGTTGAGACAGGCAACACAGACTGGTACCCAGTCTCCCCTACATGTGGCTAGCATCATTACTCAAATCTGAACATAGATATGGTTACACCATAAAGTTGCTCAAGAAGTACCACTTTATGTACATATTACCAAGGACGTACTAAACCATTCTGGAACTTGCAATTCTGGTAAAAGGAAAACCAAAAGAAACTCAACTAAGGGAATGTTAGTAGCATCTTTCCCTCTTTGGTATGTACTATGTAAAACGTAGGTGCACTCCTTCAATAGGCAAGGAGACACAAAAAAATATAAAAAATAAAAAAATGTCTCAAACTGTGGACTGCACGCCAGATCATCCTGCCAAAAGGAGGAGGGTAGGTAAAAGGAAAAACAAAATAGAGAAACATATTGAATTTTTAATCTATAAAAGTACTTCAACACTCCAACCCGCTCCTATTGCACAAATTTTGCTTGGGCATTTTCATATATGTTCACTTTTGGAGTCATTATTAAAGATATATTTAAATTGCACAAAATTTGTAAAAGTATACCCTTTCGGATCTGAAGTAGTTCAACCTCTTCAATGTAACTTCAGAAATTAAATTTGAAGTTCTTCTATATTTCAAATGCAACTTCAGTAATTCGAATCTAAATAGTTCAATCTCTTCAATGCAACTTCAAAATTCGAATATTAAATAGTTCGATCTATTGAATGGAACTTCAAATTTCGAATCTTAAGTTCCGAAACGTAAACTTTTTCTTCGAATTTCAACAATTTAATACACATTCAATGCCCAAATCTACTCCAAATAGTCTCAAATTTGAAACATAACTTTCAAATATCATGAAGATTAAATCTCAATCATCAAATTATGACAACAGCAAATTTAACAAACTCATTTTGCAACTAAGTAAGCACAAAGAATAAAAAATAATAGTAAAGAAAAAGAGAAAAATATATGTGTTTGAAGTTATTAAAAAATTAGGTATTAATTAATTTTTTTTAAAAGTAAATACAAATTCAATGAGTAACACATAATTGAGTGTCACAGAAAAATATAAAATTTTGCTTCATACATATTAGATAGTAGTACAAGTTTCTAATTCAACAAATTCTGTAATCTTAGCCTCAAGGGCACGAGAAAGAAGGGATATAAAGATAGACACTACAATATACTCCAATTAAAGTCAATCTATGCCAGTTGCACTATAGATGTTATGACCTATCGTCTACAGGATTCATAACTATTGCTCACTGCAAAACGAGGTTACATCTGACTTTACTCAAACACTTTTTTTAGATTTGGCTTTATTCAAACTTTTTTGGTTCACCAAACATTCAGCATTTGTTCGACAGTTAATAAAAAGTTCGAATTTGAGATTTGATCTACTCTTGAAAGCAGCCGTTCTTCCATTTTCCACTTCGTACCGCCAATGGACCACAGGCGATTGAACTCGAAATGAGGTTTTATGTGAAACTTGCCTTAGGCAAATCTTACATTTGAATGAGAAAAATAAGTTAGAGCAAAGATAAGGATGAGTTTAGAATTCAAACTATTGAGCCACCTTCTAGGTTAAAGCCTAAGGGGACAAAATTGTGTGGCCCAAAAACCTTGACGTGGCCCGAAAGAGTCAGGCCAAAGCAAACAACACCTTGACAATTGAGTTTAAACCGTGAGACACTTTCGTACATCAGTTTTTCTATATTCTTCTCCAAATTATAAGTTATGCGACTCCTTTTCTAATTAACAATTCTACGCCTTTAGATGGCTTATCCCTCCATAACCTTCAAAAAGAGAACAAACACCAATGTAGAGGGGCATAAACCAAACCTCTACTAATTGAGCTACATGTACATTTAATTAATACCACCAGCTATTGATGGTTCTTCTAAGATATAAAAATAGACTACTTATGGGATTGTTCCTTATCTGAAGACTACAAAAATAAAAATAAAGATAAAGGATCCAATCCTACGTGCACTACCAAAAAGACAAAAGAATCAGTGTATACCATGTACGAAACTCTTCCTTTGTTTGTTCCTGATCGGAGGCATTTGAGCTTTGTAAAGAAAATAGGCTCCAACTGCATTTTTGGGCAGATTTGCAGATGAATAAAAGCTAGCTTCCCCCTCTTCTACTCCCCATTTAGCAAGAACTCGTCGCTGTTTTGATAGTATCGTAGAGAAAATAATTGTATATTTTGATTCCCCTATTCTATTCCCTAAGTTAAGTAATTCTCTTGAGCCACCCATCATATTTATACATTGCTTTGGGCTAAGCTAAATAAGACTATTTCAAAGCATTACAGGTATAGGAACTACTAAAGGTGCTAAAGAAACAAGAACAACAACTACTAATTCATCAGCTAAGATATTCCCGAAAAGTCGAAAACTAAGTGATAAAGGTTTTATGAAATCTTCTAAGATGTTAATGGGTAAAAGGAGTGGGTTGGTTGAATATATTTTCCGAAATAACCTAATCCTTTTTTTGTAAGACCCGCATAGAAATATTCCACTGATGTGAGTAAAGCCAAAGCAACAGTAGTATTTATATCATTCGTGGGTGCGGTTAACTTCCCATGAGGTAATTGTATGATTTTCCAAGGTAAAAGAGCTCCTGACCAATTAGAAACAAAAATAAATAAAAACATAATGCCAATAAAAGGAACCCAGGGCCCATAATCTTCGCCAATTTGAGTTTTACTCACATCTCGAATAAATTCAAGAACATATTCGAAGAAATTCTGACCCCCGGTCGAAATGGTTTGTGGGTTCCGAACAGCTGTAGCGGCTGAACCTAATAAGATAGCAATTACAACCCAAGATGTAATAAGTACTTGGCCATGTACTTGGAAACCCCCTATTTGCCAATAGAAATGTTGGCATACCTCCACACCGGATATATCGTATAACCCCTTTAGAGTATTGATGGAACATGATAGAACATTCATATTGCCTTGCCCTCTGAAAAAATTAAACTTTAAACAAAATTTTTTTATTCAACCAATCTCTTTGTCTACTTGAATCGGATATTTTGAGTACCAACTAAGATTTAGAATACTAATAAATCACATAATATCCCCAGCTATTTTTATCTCTTTTTTGAAATTAAAAAATAGTAAGCGATTCCATAAGGGATTTCTGAAAGTTATTTATCTTATTATGTTATTAATAATCAAGGATTTCTTATATAGCTAGAACGACCCTCACAAATTACGAATACTAATTTGTTAAGAGTTCATCGGATTGAGGATATGGCGTCATCATTCGCTGGAATTGAAATATCTGCGAGATCGAGGTCACAATTTGTATCGGTTAAACAAATTGTTGGAATTCCTAAAGTAATATACTCTCACAGAGCCATATATTCTTCGTGTTGATCAACGATGATTACAATATTGGGTACCCCTGTCATATATTTAATCCCGCTCAGATATGTTTGCAAGCGAGATAATTGTCTTTTCAACATAGCTGCATCTCTTTTCGGGAGACGGTTGAGTCTCCCTATTTTTTGTTCCATTCTCAAGTCCCTGAACTTATGAATTCTTGTTTCGGTAGTGGACCAATTCGTTAACATACCGCCAAGCCATTTTTTATTAACATAATGACATCGGGACCTTATTGCAGCCCACTCTACTGAATCAGCTGCTTTATTTTTTGTACCAACAATTAAGAATTATTTTCCCCTACTTGCTGCATCAAAAACTAAATCACAAGCTTCTGATAAAAAACGAGCAGTTCTAGTAAGATCTGTAATATGAATACCCTTACGCTTTCCAGAGATATAAGGCGCCATTTTAGGATTCCATTTCCTAGTACCATGACCAAAATGAACTCCTGCCTCCATCATCTCTTCTAAATTTATGTTCCAATATCTTCTTGTCATTTCTCCCCAACCCCCTCCCCCCTCTTTTTTTTTATTCTTTTTTAGAAAAAAAAAAATGAGGAACCCTGAACTGAAATAAATAATTGTTCTGATGGAACTTTCTCGTCAACCGTAGATGGACGTAGATACACGACCCAAACCATTATTCTTTTCTATTCATTATTCTTTTTATTATCAAAGCAAATAACCATACCAAATGTAGATAGCGAAAGAGATGAATCCGTTGTTAGGAATCATTAAATCCTATAAACGATTGTTCGGGTATATCGTGAAAAAAATTTTAAAGACAAGAATCAAATAATTTTCTGTGGTGGAACAAAATATCTCTCATCTCCCCCTCGAATAGATTCTTTTTTTTTGTTTCCAAAGGACTGTTGTTATGTTGTTTTGAAGGGTGCACTAATCCCTTGAATCCGGTACCAACGGGTATCACCCCCCCCAAACAATGTTCTCTTTCAAGCCTTTCAACCAATTGATACGACCCCAGAGAGCCGCTTTTGCTAAAACTCAAGCAGTTTCTTGAAAACTCCCTTCAGATATGAAACTTTGAGTATTGAGAGATGCTCTTGTTATTCCTAATAAGACGACTCGGTAACAGATCGCTTCTTCCAAAGCGCGCCCCATTCGTTCTGCTCGCAACAATCCAATAAGTTCTCCGGGTGAAAAAACATTAGACATTTCATCTTCTGAAACCAACACTTTTGATGTTATTTGACGTACAATAATTTCTATATGCTTATTATGAATCTGCACCCCCTGGGAGCGACAAACCTGTTGGATTTTATTAACCAAAGAGATTCGGCTTCGCGCTATAGTTATCCCAGCACCAATCAAGAATCCCTAAGGAATTCCAAGAATTCTTGTTATACATTTGTTCCAACCCTCAATCCTCTTTTCTAGATTCATGGATATTGAATCAATCGAACGCACTTCTAACACCTGTTCTACTTTTGGAAGACCTTGTGTTATATCACCAGATCTCATTTTTCATATATAAATGTAATTAATGTATCTCCTTCGTAAAGGGTTTCCCCATAATGGCCATGAACAGTTGCTCCGGGGGTGGCCAAATAAGGCTTAGCTAATCGTATCACTATCGAGTCAACTTGAACAAGTATAACTTGACCCGATTTGAGAGGCGGTCCATTTTTGGCTATACATACATTTTCACAAATAAACCATCCAAGACTAATTATTTTAGATGTCTCTTCACAATAATTGTGATCGACAAAATACCAATTCAAATTGAATGGATTTAAAATAATGTTACGACATGGATCGGGATTTAAAAAAAATTCATTTTCATCCATTAAATAATATTTAAATTTAATCACTTGAAAAGTCTGTTTTAAATTGTCAAGTTGCAAATAGTTAGTTACTAAGATCTGATTATGAGTTATTAAATGGCAAGATGAATAAAAATTCTCAATTGGAAGGGATATTCCTAAAGGGCCCAATGAATTCCTAATTAGAATTAAGGGATCTTTTTTAATTGATTCTTTTATCACACTGTAATATTTTACATCCTTGAATGGTCCCATTCAAGAACAATTGGCTGCTGACAAAATTATCAACGACTGACATTCCTTATTTCTATTTAACAACTTATGAATAGTTCCTTGAGATTGGTTAAGAGAATGTTGAATTTTTGCCTTGGAATAGAAATAAATGGAAGAAAAGAGGTTGATATTGGTACAATCTGATCCATTATCAGAGAGCAATCTTGACCCCGACAGATCATTCCTTTTTCCGATATACGAAATAGGGGATTTCACTAAGTTGATTCTTAGGAAATATCAAATCAAACCATTTGTCCTTATTTCAACAAAAGAAGCACGGGCTTCTTCGCAAGAATTTTTTTTGTCTTTATTCCAATTTAATACTAAACAAGTCCGAACTAATTGAATACTTGTGTCAGAAATTCCTCGAATCGATTTGTCATTTCCATAAAAAAATATAATTAACAAAACTCATCGTTGTTTCAACTGCACTACCGGAGGCTCTAAGTAAGTCAAAATAACCACTTAGTTGCTTTCTATGCAAAAGATAAACCTCGAAGGAGTGGGTTAATGGCATATTTAGAAAGGAGTAAACTACTTCAGACTGTGGACACATATGTTTCCAAGATTAACCTGAGAAAAAAACACCATTACCCTTAAAATCAACCGGCTCACCACCACCACAAAATAACATGGGAATAGTTAAACATCAGGTAGTAATGCTAGAACTTAGAAGTAACTACAAAAACATTTGCAAAAAGTGTGATAATTTGTGAAGAAAAGATGAATGACCTTGGCTCTCGAGTCTAACTCAATTCCAACAATTAGCTTATAAGTTGAGAATTGTTTTTAAGAATATATAAGGATACAACTGCACAAACATTCTCAACCAATGTGGGAATCTAATACCTTTCGCCTCCTTGACATGTCCAGGATTAGACATTTAAAGTGTAGATAATATAACATGAGAGCACATATAGGATAACCAAGCAATAAAGAGAATGGTCTGGCTGTAATACCGTATAAATAAAAACAGATACTTGATTTAACTCAATTGCGTAGTTGATGAAGTGAGGATTCAAGAAAATGTAAGGATACCACAACTTGTACACTCAACAGGTAAGGGACTCTAAATAATCCAAAAGAAATAATGTTGCCCAAATTCTCGAGACAAGTGAACAGGTTTCTGGTCTAGAATTACAAAATAGGGAATTTAATTATGAAAGAGTCATACACACAATAGTTCAGGCTAACGGTCAGTCACTTTGTAAAACAGGCACAAAAGAAATAAGAGAGGAACAAAGAAACTCGATTGACTTGTTCCCACTAATTAAAACTTGTATCAATCAAATTAAAGACGGGATCTTGAAAATGATGGATTAATCTCAACCTAGAAATCCATGGTTCCCTTCTTATTGTCCTGGCTTAAATCAAATCAACAGTAATCAATTTCCAATGGAAAATAGAACTAAAAACAGTACCACTGTTTCGGATAAAACCAAACCTTGAAACGTAAAATTAAATCAGCCACACAAGTCAAATTTATAATCTCTACATAAGATAAGCAAGTTCTTACCTCAACTTTTCCGTTGGGTTAGTAAGCCATGTTCTTTGTCACTTGGGATCATTAAGGTGGAAGGAACTGAAACATGTTCATAAACTAACCTTGAATGCTATTGGTCACATCAAGATATTTCAAAACGTTAAAAGACTACTAAATGGTTCCTTTTTACAATTGTGTGCACAGATTTCGTAAATAACGCAGTAGAAATTTAATTAAAGAACTATTTAGTACTGTAGTAAAGATAACACTAAATCTTGAAGGAGAAAATCCTAAACTATACTAGGTACTCGATTTGCTTGAAAATCGAATACAAGAGACAGATTCGGATAAAATTTAAACTAGAAAGGCAATAATTACATATATTTCTTGAACTTTTTCCTGATGAAAGTGCAAGAAATTACCAAAAGAGCGGATAAACAATTATAGAGAAAAGGGTGTGTGATTGAGGAAACCACTGAAACATGAGGTGAATCAGTTTATGCAGAAAACCTCGGAGAAATGCACACAGGAGGAAAACGTTCCATTATAGTAAACAAATATACAAATAAATGAAGAAAAGTTTATTAATTACCAGATCCACCATCAGTAAAACCCAATCAGCATGAATGAATGATCCTGAACAAGCAATTAACTCGAACTCATCCGATATATATGATGAGTATTACTAGGGCGGAGCAAGAATTTTTATTAAGGTGATTCAAAATATAAAAAAACAAATGCATGAAGCGAATGGGATTGAACAACTACTATATGCATAATAAGTAATTTTGGACTCGTAATATACAGTCTAATTTTTTCCATGAAAGGGTTACCCCTTCCGTCTCCTAGATCCATCACAGAGTACCACTCCAACAATGCTAGACGCTGAAAAACACAGAAGCGCACACATAAAACAGATTGAAATCTAGAGAGAGAAAAAGAGGAGAGAGAGAGAGAGAGGTGGGGGTGACAGATAGAGAGTGAGCACGCATAGCTTCAAGCATATATATATATATATCAATGCAAGAAAACTCCATGTGTGCTCACTCTCTTCTGTCACCTCCCTTTTATTACCCCAGCTATAGTTAACCTGAACGTTGGCTTCAATTCTCTCCAGCCGCCAGAAGACATGAGAAAGAACCCTAGATTTGAAAGAATAGCAGCAGATACTGTTTCATTAGAATGGAAGAAAAGTAATTTTGTGATTTTGATGTGGGAGGAGTGATGGAGAGTCTCTTGGCCTTTATATAGCAAGAGCCCCACTCACGTAAGGAATAAATGTGTGTTTATCTCTTTCTTTAAAAGACCCTATCCCCAAATATAATATACTCCTTCCGTTTCCCTTTGTAATCTTATTCCTTTTTAGCTCATTTCAAAAAGTATGATTCCTTTTTTAATTTCAAAATTTTTTAACTTAAAATTTATATTTTATTTTTAGTAAAAAAAAATTGTAGTAGCAAAAATATTATGGCATACTCCTTCTAGTCATATTTACTTATTTATTATATTAAAATATATTTTTATTTTTATTTATTTATTTTAGTACATTAAGAGAAAGACAAACTTTTTTTTTCTTATTTTACCCTTATAATTAATTACTCATTTCCAAAATTATTTCTAAGACTCTTTGAAATGCTATCATATGAGGGGTTATAAGGTAAAATATATATTACATTTATTGTTTTTTAATAGCGTAAAAAGTTTAAAGTGGAAAACTAAAAGTGAACGGTGGAGTATTTTATAACACAACAATAATAACATACCCAATAAAGTTTCACAAGTAATGGCTGAAACTTACAGTATGTACCCAGACCTTATCCCTAATTTTATGAATGTCTATTTTATAACACAAGTTTCAAATAATTTATAAGCACATAAATATTGTGTTTTCTATAAATTTCAATTTATGTGATATACTTTCTTATTACTCTATCTCAAAATGAGTGATGTATTTATATTTAAAAATAATTTAACTTTAAGCATGTTATTGTATCCTTAAAGAGATGAAGTTTAGTAAATACGCACATATGAAAAATAATTACCCGCCCCTACCCATGCCTTTTTTCCCTTACCCATTTTTTTCTTAACCCAGCTAAATGACTAAGTTATTAAATTGTCCATTCAAGCCAAGTCAAGCCAAATCAAGCTAAGTTAAGTCAAGTTGGTTAAAAACATTAGGATGAGTGGGTAGTAAGTTAGGTAATTAGTTTTAATTGGGTAGGTAAATATTGTAAATAGTTTTCAAATGGGTAGAGAAGAATAATTATCTTAAGTTCAATGCATATTTGCATACATTGCTCATGATCTATTGCCAGGTAAATTTATGTCTTATTTTATATCATAAGTTAAATTTTTTTTTTTTTTTTATAAATAGTGCTCAATTAAAATATATGACATAAAATAAATATAAAATAATATGTTTACAACAAAATTTAAAAAAATTCTAAACTTGGTGCCAACACAAATAAATTTATGGACATTGATGAAACGGATAGACTACTTTGGAACTTCCCACAGCAGGTCTAAACATAACAGACAGGATATATGAGAGAGAAAAGATAAAAACCATTGAATTTGTCGCTATCTTATTTCCCCAATAACTCAACTAACTAACTTGCCAGAGACCATAATTTCAAATTACTACTGTTGTCGATGCTTTGTAATTTTAAATATCATTTGCCTTTTACGAGCAGCTTTATCATTTATCTTCTCTTTTTTCTCCTTCCTCTTTTGTTCGTTTTCCATGGATCTTTATTTGCCAAATATGGCCAGACGAGGTTTCTCAGTTCATGACAGAAGGATTATAATTTCCATGTATATATTTGTGATGAAGACAATTTTTGTGAAAGCTGATGTTTTATGTCTTCTTTTAAACTGGACAAGTTCAATTGTAGCACGTATGTAATAGTAGTTTTATACTCTCTTTTTTCATTTTATGTGATACTCACTCCTATCCACCGTAAGTGACTTTTTAATCTTTTTATTTTGATCCAAAATAAATATTTTTTTACATAATCAAAAAGGAATTATTTTTACTTTTTTAAAATTTATCCTTATTTACATATCCCGATGTGCCCTTATTTGGCCTTTATTTCTCTAGAAGTTCGTATTTTTCTAAGGGGTGTGTCAAAAACTAAAAAATAACTTATTATGGACGGGAGGGCATACTTTCTTTATTATTTTGTTTTAAAAAGAACTCAACTTACAAGTTACTAGTTTATCAATAATGGTGTGCTTTTATAACCACGAAAATTTCAAGACATATCTAAAATCATAAGTTTTAAATGTAATTCTTCTGCTTTTTAAGTTCCATGTCAATTAAATTATACTACATAAATTAAAACAAATGAAGTGTTAGAAATACAATTTCTATCTTTAATCAACCTATTTTTTACTTAAAATTGGAGGAGCCCCAAAATATTTGTTTAATAGTAACAATAACAAGTGCAGTGTAATTTTTCAAAGTGAAATTTGTTACATAAATTTTATTTTTACCTTGTGAAGATAAAAATATTATTTTATAGATCCTCGGCTTAGAATATTGTTCATGATGGATGAAAACCCCAAATGATGATCCCTCTTGTATTTAGTATATGAAAGAAATCAAAGCACCGATTTATTGGTAGTTATCTTTAGAATTTATGCATGGCATTTGACATATTTTATTCCTTTTTTTGTGTAAATATATCACAATATTTATATGGCTATAACATTTTTTAAATTTATGATCTTACACATATCATATCATATTATTTGTGTGGCTAATTTATTATTAAAGATAAAATATTAAATCATTTCCAAATTTTGAATTCTTTTTAAAATTAAACAAATAAAAAGAAAGTAGGGATCACATAAATTGGAAGTAGGGTGTAATCTTCTTTAACAGTTTTTCAGGTTACGAAAGTAACTAGGGAGAGGGGTTTTGGTTTTATGCCCTCATCCACTGTATTATTTATTATGATATTTATATACAGCATATGCCTAATGCCAAACTCCATACAATTACAACATATGAAATCTCGGGTGAATGGATTTAATAAAATAAAATAAAAAAGTAATTAGGGAGAGTACCACTACCCCCTTTCCGAATCAAAGAAGATAAAAGCTATTCATATATACTTCTGAGGCAAAAAAGAACATACAGAAGAAAAGAAGAAGGAAGAAGGAAGAAGGAGAAAATATTCGGTTAGTTGCACTTGCCACGACACATGATATATTCTGGTGAAAGCAGCTGGACTTCTACAAAATAAACCCTCTCCTTTTCTTTTATAAAGATAAAGTGAAGTAGAAATAATTTATGAATATCTTAACCAATGGGAGATCGAAACAAAGAGGTGCGCTAACGTGAAGCCACCAGAGGATCTTCTACTGTGCAAAAGGCAGCTTAAAGTATATATGCTTTTTATACTTATTAAACAGTAATAACGGGAAAGAAAAGATAAAAGGGATCTTTGACAATTCTTTAGAAAAAATCTGTCCACTATGCATTCTATATGTGAGTAATACATCATCCATCCACAACCCCCCCCCCCCCCCCCCCCCC
>MCJB01049582.1:0-20043 GCA_002018475.1 Nicotiana obtusifolia | reverse complement strand
CCCCCCCAAAAGAAATCTCTTTCCTCTCTTGCTCTCCAAGAAAAACCCCCTTCCAGAAGAATCCCTCTCCCTTTCTGTTAGTGAATGATGATGGGAATCAGTAGAGTGCCTGTGTGAGAGTCGTGGGTGGGGATTTTTGTTATATTTTTTGTTAGAGTTTGTTAGGATTTTATCCTATGTGGCAGAAATGAGGGGAAGGGGATTAAGTTTTGTTGGGCTGCTGCATTTGGGCTCCACAATTTGTGAGATTGGGCTAAAACAAAAATCTGAAAACCAAGCCCAAAAAATATGAGACTTTGATTGAATTTATTAATATTATTAAAGATAGAAGTTTGGTACTATTTTGATATTTTCAATTTTGTACCTAAGAATAGAATTAAATTTAATAAAGAGGTAAATTCTAGTGAAAATAAGCTCAAATAATTATTCTAAAAATACTATGATTATTAGAGGTGACTCTAGCGCGTAGGTCAAAAATTACATGTCTACAGCTGCCCCTCTTTGACGGGAAACATGGAGTGTTTTCAGGCAAAGAACAACAAGACATGTTTTTGACCCGACCTCTGCTTGGGAAAACCAAAATTGAAGGAAAGAGAATGTGACCGAGCCCTGGTATTTGAGCTGCCTACATATCCTTGGTTGCAAAGGAATCAGGCCATGTGTAGTTCATAAGTGAGAAGGGTAATGGAGTACCGAGGTAGGGCTTCGAGTGAAATGCCGTCGAGGTTCCGGTCCACGGTTCCTGCCATTATATCAAAAATAAAGGAAATATTACATCAGAAGAAAAGGCAAATGCAAGATCCTATTTGCTTTTGTCTTGTATCTTCCTTGAATTTCTACTCGATCTTCAGTAAGAATCAGGAAAGATGGACGCTGTTCTTCAGGCGGGCTCCTGATGTTTCTTGTCCATTTGAAGCGATTCTGACATGGATCCCCTCGTTTTCCAGGTGGGCGCCTGATTTTCGAAACTTGACTGTGCGTTCCCTCATTATCCAGGTGGGCGCCTGATTGATAAAACTTGAAATGTATTCCCTCGTTATCGAGGTGGGTGCCTGATTGCTAAGACTTGAAATGTATTCCCTCGTTATCCAGGTGGGCGCCTGATTGCTAACAAAGCAAATAGAATAAAGAAACTTTTCACCCCAGTTTGGAATCTAGGTACATCTGTGAGACTGCTGGGGATTTAGTTAAGCTTGGATGTGTTCCCTCATTTTCCAGGTGGGTGCCTGATATTACCACAAAACAACAAAACAAAGAAATTTTTTTTTTCTGCTCCAGTTTGGAACCTGGGCATATCTGCAAGAATTAATCGAATTATGTTACCCTAAGACTTCTAAGAATTTAAAAACTAAATCCCATTATCTAGGAGGATCCTGAAAAATTTAAAATTAAATTTCTATTATCCAGGAGGGTCCTGAGAACTAAAAATTAAATCTCATTATCCAGGAGGGTCCTGCAAACTAAAATTAAATTCCATTATCCAGTAGGGTCCTGAGAATTTAAAAACTGAATCCCATTATCCAGGAGGGTCCTGAAAATTTAAACTCAATCCCATTATCCAGGAGGGTCCTGAGAATTTAAAAACTAAATCCCATTATCCAGGAGGGTCCTGGGAATTTAAAACTAAATTTTCATTATCCAGGAGGGTCCTGAGAACTAAAAATTAAATCCCATTATCCAGGAGGGTCCTGAAAACTAAAATTAAATCCCATTATCCAGGAGGGTCCTGAAAAGTAAAATTAAATCTCATTATCCAGGAAGGTCCTGAGATTTTAAAAACTGAATCCCATTATCCAGGAGGGTCCTGAAAATTTAAACTAAATCCCATTATCCAGGAGGGTCCTGAGAATTAAAAACTAAATCACATTATCCAGGAGGGTCCTGAGAATTTAAAGCTAAATCCCATTATCCAGGAGGGTCCTGAGAACTAAAAATTAAACTTACCTGAGCCATGCTCTCTTCTTGGGGAATTCTGAATAGAAACCTTTTGCTCCTTGAGATATGCTTTCTTCATGGGAGGGCCTTGTGGGTTGACAAATTTTCATGTTCCTGTTTTAGACAAATAAAGTATTGTTAGTTTGAAAACGTGGTGGTCAGTTTGTGGCGTCATTGCTGGGGGTCTGCTCTTGCTGGAGAGTAAATTCAAGTTTTAACTCTGCTGGGGATCTGCTTCTGCTAACTGCCACGCTTCATCCTGATTAGCTGCTTTGAACGAACAAAGAGTTGTCTGACCTTTGATTGGGACCGGATCACACAATCTCTGAATGACCCGAATTTCTTATCTTTACTTATTGCATTGCATTTTCATTCTGGATGTAGTTGCATCCTTGTATATTCCCAAAAATCAAAAGTCATCTTGTTGACTAAACTTCAATTATCTGCATACCATTCATTCCAAATTATGTTCCTTGTGATATGCTTGGCCGAGCTCCGCTTTGTGCAATTCAGAAGCTAGTAGTAGGCTTTGAAATCCTTCCCAGCTTATTTGTCATGAGCTAATTCGAAAGAAACTCATAAAAATGGATTCGAAGAACCAAATGTAATGATTTTGGACAAAAGGAGCAAAGGAATAAAAGAAAACTTTGAACACGGATGACTATGTGAAGGAACTTTTGAAAATAAAGACTTATCTGAGGGAAGCAGCCAGCTCCAATGATCATGACATGTATTTCAGACTGACCAGCCTAATCCGTCCAACCAATCATATTCAGCTCGTAGCATAAATCCATACTTCGAAGACCGACCTTTCACTGATCCCATTCCTCTTGTTGGTTTATCTTTCAACTCACCATCGCCTTATGGCACCCGCGATGGTTTTCACCAATAAGACTCTCTCATTTTAAATTTTCTCTCATCTCACCATCGCCTTATGGTGCCCGTAAGGGTTTTCACCAATAAGACTCTCTCATTTTATATTTCTACTCATCTCATGAATAGAGTGTTGCCCCTGATGCAAATCATGTCTCTATCTCGCTTGACCCGGCATCCTCAAAGATTTGATCAGAAGGTCTTTCTTCGGACCGTAATGTAGGCTTTTGGATAGGGTTAGAAAGAAAAAGGCGGCATGAAGGCTCAAAATAATTCAAGATGAAATAGGGAATAAAATTACAACTTTTGGAATCAGATCGTTTCGAATTCAGAACTTCTGCCCCAGTTTCTTTGGGGTCTGTGGGGATTTTAATTTTTATTTTGATGAGACCGAACCATAAGGCTGCCTACGTATCCTTAAAAGGAATCAGGTCAAACGTAGTTCAAACATTTCTCCCTTTTCCTTTTGTTTGTTTGTTTCTTTCTTCTCTTCTTTTTCTTTTTCTTCTTTTCTTTTTCTTTTCTTTTGCTTCTTTTTGTTTTTTTTTTTTGGCTACTGATTCCAAAAAAGGGATGTGAAAGAAAATAAATAAGGCTCAAAAGGGTAGGCAAAGGATGAAAGTGTTTGGGTAGTAGAACAAAATGCCTTCGTCATTTCAACCT
The DNA here is from genome assembly GCA_002018475.1 of Nicotiana obtusifolia. Lineage (NCBI taxonomy): Eukaryota > Viridiplantae > Streptophyta > Magnoliopsida > Solanales > Solanaceae > Nicotiana > Nicotiana obtusifolia. The sequence goes on along the minus strand of MCJB01049582.1, from coordinate 16,572 downwards.
CGAACGTGCCAAGTACAAAATACAATTGAAGATGAGCAAAGAACTCATACATAGTACCTCTTAACTGCATCAGAATTGATAGTCATATCTACAAATTTGCCTTCCACGTCTGTTAAATACAAAGCACTATTAGGCAACACTCTCGTCACGACGAATGGTCCCTGCCAGTTTGGGGCGAATTTGCCTTTAGCTTCCATCTGGTGAGGGAGAATACGTTTCAATACCATCTGGCCCACTTCAAATTTCCGAGGGCGCACCTTCTTGTTGTATGCTCTTGCCATTCTCTTCTGATACAATTGACCATGACATACTGCGGCCAATCTTTTCTCATCAATCAAATTCAACTGCTCGAGCCGAGTTTTGACCCACTCGTTATCATCAATTTCGGCTTCTGCAACAATCCGAAGAGATGGAATCTCAACTTCTGCTGGTATAACTGCCTCAATTTCATATACCAACAGATAAGGAGTTGCACCCACTGAAGTGCGAACAGTAGTGCGATAACCCAATAATGCAAAAGGCAACTTTTCATGCCATTGCCGAGAACCCTGGACCATCTTACGAAGTATCTTCTTTATGTTCTTGTTGGCAGCCTCGACAGCTCCATTTGCCTTGGGACGATACGGAGTGGAGTTCCGATGCATAATCTTGAACTGTTGGCATACCTATTTCATTAATGACTGTTGAGATTAGCAGCATTGTCTGTGATGATCACCTTGGGAATTCTGAACCTGCAAATGATGTTTGAATGAACAAAATCCACCACTGCCTTCTTGGTTATGGACTTGAAAGTTACAGCTTCGACCCACTTGGTAAAGTAATCAATAGACGTCGAATGGTTCTCTTTTGGTCATTTGTAGCATATACCGGATATACCCCTGACCTGATGTATTCCTTGACATCATGGAACCAAGGTTCGCCATCAATTTCCTCTTCTACCACATTACAATAGGCATATTGGTCATGAACTTGGATATGTATGGGGTCAACATAAACCCTGTCTGGATGATGTAACATTGATGCTAGGGTGGCCAAGGCATCAACAACAAAGATCATGCAAGTACTGTCGATAAGGTATGAGCTTCAAATCTCAAGTTTCCCATTCTCCTTGAATCTGGTGGACCAATAAATTTGAATCTCCTAGAATAGTATTTCCTGGACTCCCATGTCTATAGCTAACCTCAAACCCAGAATGCATGCTTCGTACTCAGCCATGTTGTTGATGCAATAAAATCAAAGCTGGGCTGTTACCGGGTAGTGTTACCCTATTTCAGAAATAAGCACAGCCCTTATTCCGACCCTTTTCATGTTAACCGCTCCATCAAAGAAAAGTCTCCAACCTGGTTTTTCATCATGGTCAAACTCATCAATGCACATAACCTCTTCATCAGGAAAGTAAGTCTTCGATGGCTCATATTCATTATCTACCGGATTCTCGGCCAAGGCTTGGGCTTTCATTGCAGTCCGAGTGACATAGATGATATCAAACTCTGTGAGTAAAATTTGCCACTTTGCAAGTCTTCCCATAGGCATAGGCTTCTGAAAGATATACTTCAGAGAATCCATGCGAGAAATGAGGTAAGTAGTTTGGGATGACAGATAATGCTTCAACTTTTGTGCCACCCAAGTCAAGGCGCAACACGTCCTTTCAAGCAGTGTATACTTAACCTCATAGGGGGTGAACTTTTTACTGAGATAATAAATTGCTTGTTCCTTCTTTCTTGTGATGTCATGTTGACCCAACACGCAACCAAAAGAGTTGTCCAAGACTGTCAAATAGAGAATTAAAGGTCTTCCCGGCTCTGGTGGGACGAGGACTGGTGGATTCGACAGGTACCTCTTGATCTTATCAAATGCTTCTTGACACTCGTCAGTCCACCTGACTGCGGCATTCTTCTTTAGCATCTTAAAGATGGGCTCGCAGGTTGTTGTGAGTTGAGCGATAAATCTGCTGATATAATTTAATCTTTCAAGTAGGCTCATCACCTCTGTTTTGTTCCTTGGCGGCGGTAATTCTTGAATGGCTTTGATCTTTGACGAGTCCAACTCAATACCGCGTCGACTGACCACGAACCCCAGCAGTTTACCAGACGGAACACCAAATGCACATTTTACTGGATTGAGCTTGAGATTGTACCTGCGGAGCCTTTGGAAAAACTTTCTCAGATCTTTAGCATGGTCGGACTGCTTCTTTGACTTTATGATCACATCATCTAAATAAACCTCGATCTCTTTATGTATCATGTCATGAAACATGGTGGTCATCGCCCTCATGTAAGTTGCCCCAGCATTCTTCAAACCAAATGGCATTACCCTATAACAGTATGTTCCCCAGGGCGTGATGAATGCTGTCTTTTCTGCATCTTCCTCGTCCATCAAAATCTGGTAATATCCTGCGTAACAGTCCACAAAAGACCCAATCTCATGCTTGGCACAATTATCGATCAGAATGTGAATGTTAGGCAACGGAAAATCATCCTTTGGGCTTGCTTTGTTAGATCACGGTAATCAACACAGACCCCGGTCTTACCGTCCTTCTTTGGCACTGGCACAACATTGGCTAACCAAGTGGGATACCGGGTGACCCGAATAACCTTTGCAGTAAGCTGCTTTGTGATTTCTTCTTTGATCTTTATACTCATATCAGTCTTGAACTTTCGCAACTTTTGTTTGACAGGGGGACATGCTGGATCGGATGGCAATTTATGGACTACCAGATCGGTGCTCAGACCCGATATCTCGTCATATGACCAGGCAAAGACATCTTTGTACTCAACCAATGTTCTGATTATTTCCTCCTTCACTTGTGGTTCTAGATGCACACTTATCTTGGTTTCCCTAACATCATCCTAGTTCCCTAAATTGATTGCTTCAGTCTCACTCAAATTAGGTTTCGATTTTTCTTCAAATTGTTTTAGCTCTTTGCTAATTTGTTCAAATGCCGCTTCTTCATCATATTCTACTTCTTAGATTATTATTTCAGAATTAGATTGGCTTTTAAGATTCAGCTGAAAATTCCTCATGCATGTCATGTCACTGCAACCAGCATAAAAAGAACTGTACAAAAGAAATAAAATAAAACACTATTAAGCATAATGGAAAACGGGAAAATCCCATTTCATTTAAAATAAAGGACAGAAAAGTTTGAGCATCGGGATAAGCAAAACTCAAAAGAAAGAAAGATCCGGATTACAACCCTATAACAACCTAGATAACAGGAAAGGAAATAAAGCAAACTACCGAAACTCCTTCCTGGTGGGGAGAGTAGTAACTTTCCAATTGCTAAGCTTCACGTTCGGGCCAACAAACTTCACATCTGCTTTGCTAGAGCCCTCACCAACCTCTACCATATTGACCTCTTTGAAAAGACTTCGAAACCTCTTGAGCATCTCTTCATAACATCGACCACGAATTTCGGGATTGAGGAAGTCGGAGGTTTTTTGGCTCCAGGTTTGATAAAAGACTTGGAGATGTGTGGGACTGGCTTGGAGAGCAACCATACCTTCTGTTTTGAATTCTTAAACCTTTTTATGTCCTCTTCTGTGGGCTTGAATCCCAAACCAAATGTACCATAATTCCCGCTGGGGCATATTGGATGCACAATACCTTGCAACGATGATCCCAAACCCTTGCCCGGCACAAAACCGTTCTTCAACATTTCATTCGCAACCATGACAGATGCAGAGGATAGCTTGGGACCCGGAATGCATTCTCCTTCAGTGATCTTCTCAATAGACACTGTTTCGAAAGTTTGAAAAACCCAAGGTCCTTTATCATCCTCGGCTTCAACGAACGGAACAACTGTGTCGTTGCAAGCCGACAAATCTTCTTCACCGTGCACCACTATTTCTTGCCTGTCCCATTAACTTTACCATTTGGTGCAGAGAGGACAGGACCGCCTTGACATCATGTATCCAAGGCCTTCCCAACAACAGATTGTAAGAGACAGCCACATCCAATACTTGGAATTCTATGGTAAATTCAACTGGCCCTATTGTTCGAGCATTATGTCTCCAACAGAATCTTTACCTCCTCCATTAAAGCCTCGAACGCACACACTGTTCAAGCGGATCCTCTCGGTGCCAATCTTCAGTTTTTGCAGAGTAGACAAGGGACAAATATTTGCACTAGAGCCATTGTCGACCAGAACCCTCGAAACAACAGCATCTTCTCACTTCACTGTGAGATAGAGAACTCGGTTGTGTTCTGTACCTTCGATAGGAAGTTCGTCATCCGAGAAATTAATCCTGTTTACTTCGAAGATCTTGCCAGCTATCTTTTCCAAATGGTTTATTGTGATCTTATCGGGAATATGTGCCTCGTTTAAAATCTTCATCAAGACCCTGCGGTGTTCATCGGAGTGTATCAGCAAAGACAAAAGAGAAATCTGAGCTGGTGTTTTCCTCAACTGCTCTATAATGGAATAATCTTGTCCCTTCATCTTCTTCAAGAACTCCTCAGCCTCTTCTTCAGTAACCGGTTTCTTTACTGGTAGTTGACCATCTTTGAATGGCTTGGCTTTCCTTAGTTCTTCTGGGGCGAAACACCTCCCAGAACGAGTCAATCCTCCAGTCTCATTTACTTCTTCCTCCACTTATTTTCCTTTGTATGTCACTATCACTTACTTGTAATTCCATGGAATAGCCTTGGTATCAACAACCGGTAGCTGGGTTACAGGTTTAATGATGATAGGGGTAATAGAGGCCCCTTTCACCACTAGGACAGGCTTAATTGGAACCCCCGGCACTACCACTTTTGAACTTTCTGGACTTGTGCCAATATCTTTTGGCATCCCTTTCACGACCAACACTGGTGGTTTCAAAGTGAGCGGGCTTGGCTTTTCTGTTGCCCCTTCAACTATTATAGGATTTGCTTTGGTGGAATCTGGATTCTTAACCGAATTGTTTTCGCTGGCCCGAATCATCATGACAGACTTATAAGACTTCTTGGGTTCCCCGTCCCTGTAAACTACTTCAATCATATGTGTCTCTTCATGGGCAGGGAGAGGGTTTTGGTTAATGTTCGGAGTGTCTGGGCTTTGGACTACAATTTGGTTTGTATCGATGAGTTCTTGGATTGCCCGTTTCAAATGCCAACACTTTTCTATGTCATGGCCGGGAGCATCAGAACAGTAGGCACATCTTAGGGAATAATCAATGTTCTTTGGAGGAGGGTTTGGTATTTTTGACTCAATGGACCTCAAGACGTCCAACTGTCTTAATCTTTGGAATAGGCTAGCGTAGGATTCTCCAAGCAGGGTAAAAGTTTGTTTCCGCTATTGTCTCTCTTTCCTATAATCTGGCCTTGGTCGAAAGTGTGGACCATTAGGGTTTTGGTAAGGTTGTGAAGGTGGATAGGTATTTTGTGGAACGGGGGCACGCCATTGTGGGTAAGGAAGGGATAGAGCATATGACTAGGCATGGTGGATAAAATATTGGGGTGATCTGGCTAAGTCTTGGCGGTTTTGCGGGAAAAGGTAATATTGAGGTGTATTATATGGAGCTTGGGTGTAGGTTTAAGGTCAGGGTCGAGGATGGGTGTATTGATGAGGTGAACCCCTCTGGCCCTGCCACGATCCGGAGACAACCATAGCGACATCTTCCTTCTTCTTCTTGCCTAGCAAACTTCCGCCACCGCTTTGGATTGCCTGGGTAGTCGCTTTTATAGCAGAATAACTCATAATCTTACTCGACTTGAGCCCTTCTTCCACCATTTCTCCCATCTTTACCACATCATTGAAAGATTTACCAATGGCTGAGATCAAGTGTCCATAGTAAGTGGGCTCCAAGGCTTGAAGGAAGTATTTAACCATCTCATCTTCTTCCATCGGGGGATTGACTCGTGCCGCTTGCTCCCTCCATCGAAACCCATATTCTCTAAAGCTTTTACTGGGTTTCTTTTCCAGCTTGGTTAGAGATAGGCAGTCTGGAACAATGTCTATGTTGTATTGAAAATATAGGGTGAAGGCCTGAGCCATATCGTCCCAAGTGTACCACCTGTTAACGTCCTGACGGGTGTACCATTCTAAAGCTGCCCCACTCAGACTTTGGCTGAAGTAGGCCACTAGCAATTCGTCCTTTCCTCCGGCACCTCTCATTTTGCTGCAATAGCCCCTTAGATGGGCAACAGGATCCCCAAGTCCGTCATACAAGTCGAACTTGGGCATCTTGAACCGGGCAGGTAGTTGGAGTTCAGGAAACAAACATAAATCCGTATAAGCCACACTCACTTGTTTTCCTAACACTTGAATATTTCTCAATAATTGTTCGAGACTCTGTAACTTCCTAGACATTTCCTCCTGCTCTGCGTTCTTAGGTGGTTTGTCCGTTTCGACATGTGGCTTAAATTGGGGAATGTAAGAGTAAGGATCTAGGATTTTGAAAGTGGGTTCCGGTACATGGTAATGGGCATCTGGGGCAGGAAATGCGGGCTCACTAGAGGATCGATGAAGGGTGGTTGGTGGTGGGGGTACAAAAATAGGAGCAGATGTTGGAGCAGGGTATGAGGTTGTTTTGACTGGTGGAGCATGAAAAGTTTGGGCCGAAGTGCCGGGGTAATTGTGGTAAGGAGCAAAATCGGGTGCGTGTTGTGGGGAAAGATCAATGATATTGGCCATTTGGGATTGAGAAAGTGGTGGAATGGAAGCAGGGTTTTCCGTGTAATTGGTAGGGAATGAGGGTGGAGGGTGTCCCTTAATCCATGCTTGATACATTTCCGCCATCTGATGCTTCAACCTCCGAACCTCCTCTTGGAATTTCGATTCTGACTCAACAACCTCTCTTGGCGGGTCTACAACCCCAGTGTCTGTTTCCTTGCTAGTCATGACTGTCAGACGCTTTGATCGGGTATTGTATGGATGACTTGCCAGGATACCAACAAACTAACCACCTTCCTGAATGAGTTAGAATATAACAGAGGACAACAACACAAAACCACCATGTTAGCATTAGGGCATTTATCAGATAATAATATCACATTACGTGCAATGCACCTAGCAACAAATAACGGTTCTAAAATGACTGAGAGGGTCGCAAGGTCCTATGACATCATCCCGATTTATTTATTTCTATGGTGCCTTCTCTCTTTTCAACACCTCTTACCATTTTCTTTCTTTGATGCAAAATGACTTGAACGAACCTGATGACAGTTGCCTGTGTATCATGTTCTCCATTAATCAAACCAAGCGTAGTTTTGCAAAAGCGACTGGAAAATAAGATTCGGGATTTCATTTAAAATTTTAAACAATGGATGACCCGACATGCTTGACTACACTTTGACTGGCATTTGACACTACCTAAAAGACTCAGTACTCCTAGACAAGGCATGAAAGTAAAAGACAACTTGAGACAATCCTAAAAACATTCGAATAGGGTAGATTCTCAAACTGCTCCTGAACGCAACTGTCCTGGCTGGGATGGTCCTGGGTTATTCGTCGTGCTCAAACTTTGTAACATGCCCCGCAGAGAAATCCCAAGGCTAGGAATAAAAACCCTGGCATGTGTCCCTGCTTCCTGAAGACCAACCCTAAACAAATACTGGCAATGTTGCTCCCATTTGTTACCAACTCCGCTAACTGAGACTTTATCAACTCCAACTTATCCTGAGGGTCTTGGTCCGAAGCTTCCTCAACATCATCTGTCTGAATTGCCCGCCTCCTAAGTTCTGCTAGCAATGGGGTGCTGACCCCTGGTGAGACGGACTGCAACCAAATCAGATACTCCTGAGTACACTCGGGCCTGCCAATATCTTTTACTAATATATCTTTCCTCATCCTCTTTGCATTGTTCCAGTATTGCACGTACTTGATTTCGTCAATCACCTTTTTGCTAAAGTTCATGACGTACCTCCGAAGGTTCAAAGTTGGAGGCTCTTCTTGTCGTCTGCCCAACTGTCGCATCACCCTGACCGGCGTATATGGCCTGACGCACTTGAGTCCTATCAGCATCAGGAAAGGCTGCATGAGGCATCCTACCAAGATGTCGTCTAAAGGTAGCCAAAGGTAAGCCCACAAAACGTTCTCGTTTGTCCTCAAACCAAGAAACTCAATCCAAGCTGTGACACCTATTGGGTATGTGAACTTAGGAGACTTCATCCTACGCTCGATGCATATCACCCGATCCCTCAAAGCACGGTCGATGGGAAAAAGTAAAGAAGCTTTGTGCAAATGCTCCATCATCCATAATTGAAGCAAAAGGTTACTTCCCTCGAAATACCTGACACCTCCTCTTACTTCACTCAAGGCTCGATATATCTATGCTAAGATCATTGGCACGACGGTAACGGTTTTGTGTTGCTTTTCATGAAATAGTGCCATTACCACTGACTGCAGACGGGTGCTAATGTGCCTCTCATCTAATGGAAAAACCAATAATCCCAACAATGCAAGGCTGAAGGCTTCAAGGCGACGTCTTTGCCACTTGGCTTTGGTTGTGCAAAACTCATCCCAAAAGATGTCAAAACTATCCTGTGATCCAAATCTAACAAACAGATAATCCAAGGATATCCAAGACTGCTCAAGACACTTTAAATGCTTATTATCTTTTAGGCCCAAGTCGTTGAGAAATCTTGTCCTAGAGTGGTCCCGAGGAAGTATCATGTTCTTGCCTATATAACTTAAGCGAGTGAGACCGGATACTTCCGCCAGGGTAGGAGTCATCTCACATTCCCCAAATTTGAAAGTTAAGTTTTGGGGATTCCAATAGGTCAGCATTGCTTCCACTAAGTCCGGGCGGGGTGTGATATCAAGAAGGGAAGTCAGGGTACCCAGTTTATGCATCAACTCATGCTGCTCTAATGATGAAAACATGTTCCACCACTTGATCAATTTCTTAGAAATCTTTACCACCATCAGCACTTTGGATCGAATTAGCGGATCCATACCTGAATGAAAGGAACATCGTTAACGACTCGGAACACTACTATGATACCACAACATCCCCTGATGGACAAATGCAAGACACAATTTGGCTATATTTGCAGATTGGCCTAGGTGGCTGAAAGTGACTATTAATGCAACCTTGACAAATTGACCCCTAAGCATGAGAAATACCTCTTTTAAAACTCACACGACTCTAATACCCCGACAATCATGGTCTTAAAGAATTATTTTGTAGAAATGGACTTTTTTTTGTAAAAATGGCTTATATGGCCAAATGTGGCTAGGGAGGCAAACCTAACACGGACGGACCTTAGAGTGATATGACACTGACTCATGGATTCATGATCTTAAGACGTGAGCAATTGAACCATCTTTGCAAAATGTCCCTTATTTTTGCAAAAATGGCCGATGTGGCCAAAAGTGGCTAGTCATACAAGATTTGGCCACAACCCCGGAAGCCAAAAACTTAGGCTTAATAGGACGACCGGACCCTATGTGGGTTGCCTACGTATCCCTCCCCGGAAGACGAGAATCAGGTTTGCGTAGTTCGGAAGATGCAACTAAAAACTAGGTTTCGCCTCTTGGAAAATGATATAAAAACTCTTGGATTTTTTTGAATTCTTGGAAAATGATCAAAAGTGCAAAATCTTCCTTTCTCTTTTTTTTTCGAATTTTTCTTCTTCTTTTTTCTTCTTTTTTTTTCGGAAAAGAATAGGAAAGAAAATACCCGGGGCCCCCGTTTACTTCATTTTCACCCTTCTTTTCAAAATATCGGTCTGTCAAATGACCCTTTTACCCTCACAGATGCAACATTTAGCACATAGGATGATTAATTATCATTTTGGGCCACAGGCCCATTTTGACAAAATTTGGATGAGCTTCCTACAAAGGGAACACGGTGCCTGGGACCGAGCCCTACTAGGTCTACATAACATGATGCAGATAAAAATGACCTAAAGGCTGACCTAAGTTTGGGGGTTCACTAACAAGGCAATTCGGGGAAAGCGTATGGTCGATGGTGGCTGCTTAAGTTTTCCACCCACTCCATACGTCTGTCGGCTTCCCCTCCTACAGTAAGGGTGACTCAATAAAGAGTTCGTGCACGCGACGCGTGCTTCGGGACTTGTTGCAAAAAGAAATGACCAATCAATGCATATGATGACAGTTATAAAGCAATAAACACATAAAGCACAAATCGTAAACACATAAACAACTAGCAAATAATAAAACATGAAAGCATAATAAACTTAACAAAACATGGAAACATAATAAAAGCAACAAAACATGAAAGCAAAGTAAGTAAAGCTAACGAAAAACATAAAACTCAACCAAACATTTTAAAAGCCAACAAATCAAGTACTAGCTCGAACCCGCAAGTATGAACATAGTCCCCAGCAGAGTCGCCAGAGCTGTCACTCCTCCTTTCCAGGCGAGCGAGACCTTACTAAACCCTTTTTGATAAAAGGCTTAATAGAGCTCGTAAAAGGGGTTTCCAATTTGGAAAGTGACAAGGGAGGGATTAATCATGAAAATTTAGAGTCGCCACCTGACAATTGATTTTGGTGTGCCAGGCCACCATTTCTTGAACTTAGACTCAAAAGCCAAGTTCTTACCAGATTGGGTAAGGGGGTTCATTTGACTCGGGGAGAAGGTGTTAGCCATTCCCCAAGTCCCGTAAAAGTCATGGTTGCGTACTTGATCAAATTGGCTTTTAATACATTTGAGTTGAGATAAAAACACACAGGAGGTTCGAGGTCATTCCCGCCTAATAAAAGGAAAAATAAAACTAAAACTGAACTACTACGAGTTTCACTTTTGTCTTCACATACAAATACCTCGGGGCATTCCCCGGAATATCAAATACATACGCCCTTCGGGGCATTCCCCGGATGAATTTAACTAGGGAATGACCTCTCACCTCAAAAACTAACTATTGTCCTAGTGTTGCCTACCCAAGTGTGGTCGGCTTAAAACATGCTACTAGCGAGCAATGTAATACAATAAGAAAGTAGATCTAAAGTAAAGAAAGATAGAGATCCCGTTTATGGCTTTGTTCTTTTAACTTTTGTTGCGTGCATTCAACCAAACCCGGCTCGTAAAGTCACAAAGAAAAACAACAAGAGGGCAAAATGTCATTCAGTGGGGAATACACGATCGCATATGTTGTATGCGAACCGCATTCTATGCATAAGGGTCACAGATCAGAACAAGATTTTAGACGATGTCTATCATCAAAAATGCGATCCAATTGGCGATCGCAGATCAGGTATGCGATCCAATCTGCAATCGCAGATCAAGTATGCGATCCGCAGATCGCACTTGAAGATTGCAAACCCAGACAGAGTCTTAGGTGAGATTTTAATGTCAAAAATGCGACAATCAGATCGGAAATGCGAACCGCATATCAGTTATGCGGTCGCGGAGTTCACCCTCCAAACACAAAATGCGAACCGCATATCAGTTATGCGGTCGCAGATTCGACATCAGACATGGCTTAATCATATGTTTTTGTTTCAATCCTGGTCAGAACCTGATGTTTGACATTAACTACTTTACTCCATTTGCTAAGCATGATTTGAATGTACTGATTCGCAGAGTTAACAACCCAGAGACAAATATTCAAAGCTTTATCATCTAAATAGAGTAAACAGAAGTCAAGAGGTGGACCTGGTGTAGAGTTCCTACTGCTTTTGAAGATCGATATCAGCTACAGAGCGACGAACTGCGACCAAGAACTCGAACTAGCAACTCAACTCGAACCTCAACACCTCATTGATTGAAATCGATTTGCAAAGAAAAGTAGGTATGTGTATGCCTCTGTTTTTGCTGGTTTTTAAAGTCTTTGATGGAGAAGAAAACTAAGAGCTAATTTAAATTTTCCTTTTTGTGTTTTTGTTTTCAAGACTTTAAGCTAACTTAGAACAAAATTGAAAACACTTTTTCTCCTTTTGATTTCTCCCTGTTTCTTTTTTTTTTCGATTTTTCAGACCTCTTTTTTTCTCCCCCTCTGTAGAAATTCCCCCCCTCCTGGAGAAATCTCTATCCTCTCTTGCTCTCCAAGAAAAACCACCTTCCAGAAGAATCCCTCTCCCTTTCTGTTAGTGAATGATGATCGGAATCAGTAGAGTGCCTGTGTGAGAGTCGTGGGTGGGGATTTTTGTTATATCTTTTGTTAGAGTTTGTTAGGATTTTATCCTATGTGGCAGAAATGAGGGGAAGGGGATTGGGTTTTGTTGGGATGCTGCATTTGGTCTCCACAATTTGTGAGATTGGGCTAAAACAAAAATCTGAAAACCAAGCCCAAAAAATATGAGACTTTGATTGAATTTAGTAATATTATTAAAGATAGAAGTTTGGTACTATTTTGATATTTTCAATTTTGTACCTAAGAATAGAATTAAATTTAATAAAGAGGTAAATTCTTATGAAAATAAGCTCAAATAATTATTCTAAAAATACTATGATTATTAGAGGTGACTCTAGCGCGTGGGTCAAATTACATGTCTACAATCATCATAGAGTATGTTATAAAATCTATGATGATCATAGAATATCTAGTTCGTGCTAGTTCTTATTTTTTTTACATGTTTGCTAGTAGATGAGGTTATTCATGTCTCAATAGGATTTGTAAGGTAAGGTCTAACTCAGTAGGTATTTTCTTATGTCCTATGCCTTTGGGAATATATCCAAACAGTTATAAGATTATATGCCCTTGTGAGACTTCGCCGGTAGCTACACCATGATCCTCTGCATGAGGCTACCATCATAAGGCAATATGAGGCGCAGAGGAGTGGTTATATAGCCAAGGCATAGAGGCAACACCACTGTAACTATTGCCCCCCTTACTTGTACTCTTCCTTTGTGGTTTTTCTTCTATTATAAATAAAATAGCTACTAGGCAAACCTCCTAGTAGTATAAGTTTCCAAAAAATAAAAATAAAGATTCAACGGTGTCTTACCCGCCATGCTGTAAGTTATAAGGACCCACAAGATGCTTATCATTAATGGTTCACCATGTGGGAACCTTTTCAGCCTAGCTAGGGTTTGTACCACCTCTAATTTAAAATTTCTTCCGTAAATTTAACTTTTATATATAGAGAGGGTAAACGAATTCATCAATTATTTAAAGATAATTATATGTAAGTACTCATAAAATTTTAAATTAGTAATCTGAAAAATAAGTCAATTTATTCATCAATTTTTTTTCCATGCGAACTCAAGAGAGAGAAAGTCCAGCGATAAGAGAGAGAAAGAGAGACCGAGCTTGAAGCTCATCGCTAATGGCGATGGCTACGCCGGCCGGCGACACACCAGCTGGCGACCCCTCATCTTCAACTTCCCAACCCCTCTCAACAAAACCTAGCAACCCACACCCCCTAGAATACAGTCACCTTCTCAAACCAGAAACCCTAAATTCGAACAGCACGAACCCTAAACCAACAACCACAATTGAACCGATACCCCTCAAAAAAGCTTCTTTTCTGCAAGGACAACCATTCGTCAAGTTCATGGAAGCTGAGGTCGATAGAATGAATCAAATCGAAGGGCTCCAATATGCAGTAATCGACAAGTTCTCATACGGATGGCCAGATATTCAAGAACTCGGAAGAATAATCCCTTCGTAATGTGGAATTAAAGGCGATTGCAACATCGAACTACTCAGGGACAGACATGCACTCATTCGCCTGACACTCTGGAAAGATTTCATCAATTTTACATCCAAAGCAGTCTATTATCTAAAAGCAAAAGACGGATTCGAGTACCAAATAAGGACTTTGATTTATGATGCCAAGTTCAAGGAAGAAGAAGAAACATCAAAAGCGATGGCTTGGATATCTTTCCCAAACCTACTTCCCACATACTATGTCAAAGAGTGCCTGTTCTCTCTAGCCTCTGCTGTTGGGAAACCTCTTCATTTAGACACTGCCACTATCAATAAGACTCGTCCAAGTTGAGCAAGAGTTAAGGTGCTCGTGGATTTACTAGCTGACTTGCCCAAAAAAGTTCGCATGGACATTGAAAATGAAGCAACAGGGTCGGTCAGAACAGAATGGGTTAAGATTCAGTACGATTTTATTCCTAAATACTGTAAATAATGCAAACTACAAGGTCACGACATGTTGGAATGCTGGAAGCTACATCCAAAATTGCTAACTTCACAATCAGCAGAGCAAAAAAGTAATAAAACAAGCACAGGGGAACTCAATAAACAGCAGGGAAAAGAAAAGGCTCCTTTGATGATACTGTCAAGTGGCAAGGTAGTAGGCAATGCAAGCACTCAATGGAAGGAAGTCAAGGACAGTCGGGCACATAAGCAAGCAAAGCTTAAAACAGGACAGGAAAGGATAACACTCGACAAGGCTGCTCAACAGACACAAACATCCAACAAATTTAACATACTGAACCTGGAGATAAGCAATGACAACATAAACATCCAATAGCTAGAGATGAAGGAAGCAGCTGCCAACACAAGCCCAGCACCATACATAATAGAAGAACCCTCATGCTCTGCAGCAGATACACACAACCTACCAGTAGTCACAGTCCTGAATAACAAAGCAGATAACCAAACAACTGCAGACAGAAAAGAAGCAACATCTAAAGGAATGTAGCACCATACAGAAACAAGGACAGCAATCACAAAAGAATCCACTACCCAGGGGGTACAGGAAAATTTCAATACCAGCAAGACCACCAGCATCATTCCTCAACAAGAGAACCTAACACAGGTCACTCTAGTTGAGAAATCAATACCCAAGACAAAAGCCAAGAAACCAGCAATAACTGAATCAAAAAAATAGCAAGAAAGCTCAAAAAGTAGTCCTGGGACACTATGGGCAGATCAACTGGAAGAAGACTCAGAAGAAGGAGAAATACCAGAAGCAATGCAAAGTGAAGTAGAGGGAACAATGGGAGCAACTGAGGAGGATGCCCAAAGTAAAAAAGAAGCTGACATCAACAATGTCACTTTGAGGAAAATCAGTAACACACAGAACAACCACCAAGGAAAACTACTGACAAACGTAGATCAAAATCAAGCCAATCCGGAACCTCAACCAGAAGAAGACACAACACAAAATCCTGGATCAGCATCAAAGAAAGGAGCAATAGTAACACAGCCCCAAACAATCGTTAGAACAAAAAACTCTAACATTGCAGCAACAATAAGGATTGAGGAAAAGCACAAGAAGCATCCTGGCAAAGACTTAGATGATGAAACCACTCTCCAAAACTTCATCACTATGGCCAAACAAGGAGACCTTTCACCAACTCAAATAGCCAAAGTGAAATCAACAATCAAAGGAAAGAAGAAACAAAACAAAGACAATAACAACACCTCTGCAGCAGGTGTTCAAACAAGAAGAGCTTTAACTTTCCCCAACAATCAATGATGAATGCAATTATCTGGAACATTAGATCAGTCAACACAATGCAAGATTTCAAAATATTGATCACACTACATCAAAAACATCATTTTGAATTCGTTGGCATCATGGAACCAATGCAATAAACAAGAAGGATGGAAAGATACAGTAGAAGAATTGGCTTCATTCAAGCAGTAGCTAACGTCTCGAACAAAATCTGGGCTTTCATTGACAATATATATGAGATCACAATCCTATCTGATACAGTACAGCAACTCACCTTGAAGCTTCATCACACTGGAACACAGATAGAACTCATACCCACGATGGTCTATGCTAAATGCAATGCAATAGAGAGGATAGAATTATGGGATTCATTATATGATCAAGCTCAAGGCATAACAATTCCATGGCTGATAGGAGGATATTTCAATGTGATTGTTGATCAAGAAGAAAAATTTGGAGGACTGCAAGTGCCATTAAATAAGGTAGATGACTTCAGACGTTGCATCCACACCTGCAGCTTAACTGATTTGGGATTCAAAGGCAGCATATACACATGGTGGAACGGCAGAGCAGATGAGGATTGCATCTTTAAGAGATTAGACAGATGATTAGCCAATGCAGAATCCCAACAAACTTTCCCAAGTCTAGAGGTTACTCACCTATCTAAGATTGGCTCGGATCATAGCCCTCTTCTGTTAAAATGTGTCACAGAAGCAAGGTCAATCAAGAAGCCTTTCAAGTTCCTCAATTTCTGGACCAAACATAATACTTTCAAAACAGTTGTAAGAGAGAATTGGCAATCAGACTTCACTAGGGATCCCTTCATCCTCTTCAATTACCAAAAAACTAAAAAAAAGCACTGTCAGTCTGCAGTAAAGCAACATATGGAGACATATTCCAAAACATAGCAAGCTTGGAGGAAGTAGTCCTGGTACATGAAAAGCAATTTGAAGAGAGACCAACCAAACAGAACAGAGAAAGACTGCAAAGAGTTCAAGCTCAGATGATCAGATACTTGGCAATAGAAGAGCAATTTTGGAGACAGAAATCAAGAATGGCATGGTTCAAAGATGGAGATAGGAACACAAAATTCTTTCATGCTCAAGTGAATGGTAGAAGAAAAAGACTTCAAATAAGATGAATTCTCAGAAAACACAATCCCATCATACTTCAGAATTGATCAAGCCACCTACACTTGAAGAAGTTAAGCATGTTGTCCTCTGTCTGAATGGTGATAGTGCAGGGGGACCAGATGGATTCACAGGTTCCTTTTAACACAACTGCTGGGAAATCATCAGTACAGACATCTACAACATGGTCAAT
>MCJB01049581.1:4415-43970 GCA_002018475.1 Nicotiana obtusifolia | reverse complement strand
AACGTCTGCCGGAGGTCTTCACTGGGGTTTGGTCGCCGGACACTGACGACCCCTGTGGTGGTGTTGGATTTTGCACACCACTGACAGAAACTAGGCAGACGCAAATAACCCTCAAATAGGTCGCCGGAAAAAGAATTCCGGTGACTGATTCTCTTCCCGGAGTTGCTGGAATTTATGCACAGCGATAAGACTCTCACTATTGCTCTGATACCATGTGAGAAAGCACGGGAAAAAGAGAATATATTATTGATATTCTTATTCAATACAAGAAGCCCTTATTTATAACTATATTTTACAAAGCATATACTACTCTACTACCGATGTGGGACAAGACTAATATATATATATATATATACTCTATTATATACATATCTACAAAACTAACACATACATATATATACATACATATACATACATATATATACATACATACATATACACACATATACATATATTTATTAGATAGTTATGTAATTAATCGACTCCCACTTTGATAGGAGTATAATATGTATTATGTAGTTATAAATAGGGCTCATTGTATTGTAATTAACACATCTATAATATATTTTTTTCCGTGCTTTCTCACATGGTATCAAAGCATTGGTGAGAAAAGATCTCGGTGAGTCATTCCATCGTAACCGGGAAGAAAGAACTTAGTCATTGTGCAATTTCTCTAGTGACCTAAGCGTTGTCCACGTGAAAGTCATTTTCTGTCGGTGTTGTACAAAAAACAACACTACCACGAGGTAGATCACCCTCTGGCGATCAACCTCAGAAAATTTTTCCGGCAAAAGCTGCCAAGCAACAACAACAGAGAATTTTCCGGCGAGGGTTTCGACTCACGCGCCGGTGCGTGAGCCACTTTCCGGTCATTTTTCGCAAAGCTTCTTCAGGACATCTTGCTCACCTTTTAATTTAGAACCTACCAATCCAATTTAAACTAAATTTCGATCACTACTATTTCCTATTCTCAATCTATTCCGATGGTCACAACGGTCAATGGATCTCAAACCATAGCAACTGAAATAGGTCAAGCAAGTCCACTTCCTTCCTTGACTTTGAATTTAGTTCTATATGTCCGTGGTAGTCCTTTTAATCTCATAGCCGTTAGTAGCTTAGCCAAATCACTTAATTGCCTTTGTTTTATTTCTTGATGACCTTGTTTTTATACAGGAACGCAGTACGGGGCGGATCATTGGTACCGGGCGTGAATCAAATGGATTTTATTACCTTATCCTTGCTAAATCACATGAACCTACATCAACGACTTATTCTGTTACTGATTCACCAGATTTATTACATTAACGATTGGGACATCCCAGTTTATCAAAACTTCAGAAAATGATACTTGGTTTATCTCACTTGTCCACTCTAAAGTGTGAGTCGTGTCAGCTCGGGCAGAGTTACCTTTCACTTTAATCCGTTCAGATGTTTCGGGTCCTAGTCGATTCAGTTCTACCTAGGGATTCCGCAAAGAGGGATTCCGCTACTTTGTCAGTTTCATTGATGATTATTCCAGATGCATTTGGATATTCTTGATGAAAAATCGAGCTGAGTTGCTTTCTATTTTTTAGACCTTCCATGCTGAAATCCAAAATCAATTTGGGGTTTCTATCAGCACATTTCATAGTGATAATGCCTCAGAGTATCTGTCTTCTCCATTTAAGCAGTTTTTGGACTCTCATGGATCATTCATTAAACATATTGTCCATACACATCTCAACAAAATGGGATAGCAGAAAGGAAGAATAGGCATCTCATTGAGACTGCTTGTACCTTACTCATACAATCTCATGTCCATTGCGTTTTTTAGGGATGCAGTTCTCACATATTGTTATCTTATTAATCGTATGACATCCTCGGCTATCCAGAATCAAGTTCCATTCTTTGTGTTGTTTCTTCACTCGCCCTTGCTCTCTTCCACCTCGTGTCTTTGGGAGCACATGTTTTATTCATAATCTTACTCCAGGAAAAGATAAGTTAGCTCCCCGTACTCTTAAGTATGTATTCTAGGTTACTCGAGAATGCAAAAGGGATATCGATGATACTCACTTGACCTCCAACGGTGCCTAATATCTGTTGATGTTACCTTCTTTGAAACTCAGCCATACTTCACAGGCCTATGTGATCATTTAGATATTTATGAGGTGCTACTAGTTCCATCTTTTGGAGATTCAGTCACTATTTCCCCTTCACCTTCCTCCACGGCTCCATCACCTACAGCTCCAACTTTAGCTCCACCACCCATAGCTCTTCCTACATCCTCAACCACAGAAGTCTTACCTATGCCAACCATTTAGGAATCTAGTGTTGCTCCTCCTAAATCCCCAGCCACAAGAAGACCACTCTTGACTTATCGTCATTGTCCGTGCCCAACATCAGGCCTAGCTGATTCACATCCTGATCCTGACCCTGCTTCTACTACGGGCTTGCCTCCTCCTGGTCCATCGATTGCACTTCGGAAAGGTATACGGTCCACACTTAATTCTAATCCCCATTATGTCGGTTTAAGTTATCATCGTCTGTCATCACCCCATTATGCGTTTGTATTATCTGTATTCTCTGTTTCCACCCTAAGTCTACAGGTGAAGCACTATCTCATCTAGGATGGCGACAGGCTATGATTGACGAGATGTCTGCTTCACACACGAGTGGTACTTGGGAGCTTGTTCCTCTTCCTTCAGGTAAATCTACTATTGGTTGTCGCTGGTTGTGTAGTCAAAGTTGATCTAGATGGCTAGGTTGATCGACTTATGGCTTGTCTTGTTGCCAAAGGGTATACTCAGATATTTGGGCTCGATTATAGTGATGCTTTCTCTCCCGTGGCTAAAATAGCACCAGTCCGCCTTTTTCTATCCATGGCTGCTGTTCGCTATTGGTCTCTCTATCATGGATATTAAGAATGCTTTTCTTCACGGTAACCTTGAGAATGAAGTTTATATGGACCAACCACCTGGTTTTGTTGCTCAGGGGGAGAGTCTATTGGCCTTGTCTGTCGGTTGTGTCGGTCCCTCTATGGTCTTAAGTAGTCTTCTCGAGCCTGGTTTGGTAAGTACAACATAGTTATTCAGGAGTTTGGCATGACTCATAGTGAGGTCGCTCAGTCTAGCTCAGGTTTTGTGATCTCACAACGGAAACGGAAGTATGCCTTAGACATTCTTGAGGAGAAATGAATGACAGGTTGTAGACCTATTGACACTCTTATGGATTCGAATTCTAAACTTTTACCAGGTCAGGGGGAGCCGCTTAGTGGTCCTGCAAGATATATGTGGTTGGTTGATAAATTAAATTACCTCACAGTGACTAGACCTGATATTTCTTTTCTGTGAGTGTTATGAGTCAATTTATGGATTTTCCATGTGATAGTCATTGGGATGCAGTTGTTCGCATTCTTTGGTATATAAAATCAGATCTAGGCAAAGGATTATTGTTTGAGGATCGCGGACATGGGCAAATCGTTGGATACTCAGATGTTGATTGGGCAGGATCACCTTATAATAGACGTTCTACGTCTGGATATTGTGTTTTAGTAGGAGGTAATTTAGTGTCTTGGAAGAGCAAGAAACAGAATGTGATTGCTCGGTCTAGTGCAGAAGCAGAATATCGAGCAATGACTATGGTAACCTGTGAGCTAGTTTGAATCAAACAGTTGCTCAAGGAGTTGAGATTTGGTGAGATCAGCCAGATGGAACTTGTGTGTGATAATCAAGCTGTTTTTCATATTGTATCGAATCCGGTGTTCCATGAGAGAACTAAACACATTGAGATTGACTGTCATTTCGTCAGAGAAAAGATACTCTCAGGAGATAATGCGATAATTGATCAGCTTGCGGATATTTTCACCAAGTCCCTCATTGGTCCTCATATTAGTTACACATGTAACAAGCTCGGTACATATGATTTGTATGCACTGGCTTGAGGGGAGCGTTAGATAATTATATAATTAGTTCGAGTCGCACATTGAATATGAGTAGAATATGTATTATGATAGTTATAAATAGGCTCATTGTATTATAATTAAGACATCAATAATATATTTTTTCCGATGCTTTCTCTCTCTCTCGCGCGCGCGCGCACACACACACACATATATATATATATATATATATATTTATTTATTTATTTATTTATTTATTTATTTATACATACACACTTTCTGAATTGTATTTTTTACTTGGTCCAGTCATTTGGAGTACTATGTGAAGCTCAGTACTTTCAGAATGTCATGCGTGTTGGTTTCAGGATGAGATCGACTCTGGTATGATCTTTCTCAAAACTACAGCGCATGTCCTATTGTTATTTTTGGATTTCTCCTCCAGTCGCTTCTGCTTTTAGTGAATTCGATAACTTAAGCGCACTGCCTCATGTGATTAATTCCCTATAATGTTTGCTTTTACCTTGTTCTTTATTTTAGTTCAAAGGTAAATCGTGATAAAACCAATTTCTTTTTTTCCTTCTCTTTTGTACAATAGTTTTGATGATCACATGCTCCCTCTATCCCATTTTATGTGAATGAGCACGGAGTTTTGAAAGAAAGAAAGACTTTTGAAAGTTGTGATCTAAACTAAGGCTAGATAATTGTTGGCTATACATCATCGCATTAAGGGTAAAATGAGAAGTTTAAGTTAAATTGTTTCTAGATATAGAAAGATTTTGCACGTTTCCACAACTTTGCGGTTATGGCTTTAAACTCTATACAACACAAAATTTTGCTCTTTGGTGAACGTAAAGTAAAAAATATAGCAGAAGAAGAAACTTTAGTGTACTTAGTTCGAAATCATACTTTTTGTGGAGACAAAAGATATGTCATTCACCTTTCACCTTTTCTGCAAACAAATTACCAGTTGATGTCCTTATTCGCCTGTTATTCTTTTTCATCTTATATGGTGAATGAACATCCACTATGACAATTAGAAGCCGGTTCTGACTTTGAAGAAACTACCCATAGAATATTCAGCTGTCTATCTTAATTGTGTAGAGGATGGCATCATAATCTGTTTTGGAAGTCTTGCAAGTTGACTTAACAGAAGTCGTGTATTGTTTTTTGCATTTAGGTATCTGCCATATTCCGCAAATCTGTAAGATTAACACTTGAGGGCCGGAAGCAGTTTCCATCTGGAAAAATTACAAATATGATCACAACTGATGCTAATGCGCTTCAGGTATGCTTGGAGCAACAATATCTTATGTCTTGATCCCTGCCTTTTGAAGTGTATAGTGGTGACATGATAGAAACATTTAGATAAGGCATGAAAGTAAGATTCATTTACTAGTAATTACGTTTGAGCCCATACAGTGAAAAATATGATTGGCGGCAGAGATAAGTTCACAATTACATATTCTACTAAATTTTCTATGTTGAAATTGAACAAGTGCTCCCTATATCCCATTTATGTTATGCTTTCTATTTGGGAACATCATAATGTCCAACACTTCTAAAGTACAAGCATTCCGTACAAGTTTCACAAGTTTCAAGAATTGAAATTCATTTAGCAAATAGCAATTAAATATTATATATGATTTACGTTTTCTCTATCACATATATTTTTCAACAGCCATTTTATTATTGTTCCTTACACAGGTCAAAGTGTCCATTAGTCTCAGCAACCAGTCAATGATTTAATGTTTGGATGCTCACACCTCTCCAATGTTTAAACTTACTCTTACAATGATCGATGCTATAATATCTTCTATCAAGTTTCACTAGACTGTGTTGAGAGGAATCCTTTTAAATGATAGATTAGCTTTATATAACATCGGGAATGATGGATTATAATATGGAAGAGATGCCTCCTCCAAATGGTTTATTAGCAAATAATGAAACCCAAGTGTCTTAGATGCAGTACACTAGATTTGTAACTTTTGAGTAAAAGCATTCTTCAAATGGTTTATCAGCAGTAATACTTGTAGCTTTTCACTATCTAAAGTAGGATCTTAGACAAGATTGTATGACTACTTATGTCAAATTCAGTATATATGACTAGCAAAATCGGTGGCTTTTTCATAGTGGTTATCACTTTGTGTTAACGGCTAATATGATTCTTAATTTGTTCAGCAAGTATGCCAACAGCTTCATGTTTTATGGTCAGCTCCATTTCGTATTGTCATCGCCATGGTTTTACTTTACCAGCAACTAGGTCTGGCTTCACTTCTTGGTGCTCTTATGCTAGTATTGATGATCCCAATGCAGGTAAATAAAGATCTATTCGTCCTCCAAGTCTGAATTATTTTTGGCAATAAGTGGCTTCATTATCTAATCTTTACTCAAGATGGCTTTTCGCAGTGGTGCTTATTAATACTATTTTCCTGCTATAGTCTTGCCACTACCTTCTTGCATTATTTAATATTGAAACAAAAAGTCGTCTTTTGTTTGCACATTGGCAAAATTTGATGAAAGATCCTGCTAGAAGAAAGTAGTACTGATAAGAAGAGGACAGCTTCATCTCTCTAAACCAAGATTCCGCTGAATGAATCATATTTTTCTGATCTTGTTGGAAATACGTCAAAAGGGATATCATTAGATGGACAATTCTCTTAATTTCTATGCTTATTTTGTTGTAGCCTATTTGTTCTTTTTGGATAGTGAAGATTCCAAATTACAAGCATAGTCACCAATGGCTTGCCACCTTGTACTAGATAAAGGAGACTCTAAACGGTGATAAAATGAATGTTATAAAAAGTAATATTGAGTTATGTAAAGTCCTATATTGGGTATACAAGGGCGCCTAAGGGGGTTTATACATGTCTTCAGTTACTCCACTCATTACCTTAAGGTTCTGAGTTTGATGCTTAAATTCTTTAACATGGTATCAACAAAGCTATAGTTAAGGTGCACGAGGTCTTACCATTTGGTTTTTGGTACTCTGTGTCTAGCAGGAATATTCAATTTCACCAGGTTCATATCGGAGAGGATTGGTTTTTCAATAGGGAAAGAGACAGGGGCGAGGGAGTTGGTTGTAATTGAGACACGTTTTTCGGATGGATTACGTCGATTTTTTCGAGATACTTAACCACATTTTCAGCCATGAGAGGGAAATCATCTAGTACCGCTGGCTCCCCAATCTTTGGCATGTTTATTCTCACACTTGTAAATTTGCATTAGCTTAAATTTCTTCTCCTATTCCTAACGTTTCAGTCTTCGAGATGGCAGACTTTTGTGAATTGCTCACCTTTATGATTTATGCTACTCCACTCCAAGCAGCAGTATCATGACCCACTTTTGGGCCATGACCATTGACCCGCGCTAAGTGAAGCTTGGCTCACCTAGAAAGTCTATGCATTTCCATGATGAGAATCCGGCTGAGTGTCCTCAGTATCGGGAGCATTCCCAAAATTCCTTTATCAACCAACCAAACATCCCAACTCTTATAAGTTATAATATGCAAGCATCTTCATTCACAAACTAAAGATACCAAAACTTTCATGACCCAAAATCCAACCTGCATGACTAGCACTCAGCATCCCCATGTCGAGCAAACCACAAAATAAACAACACTATTCGCAGCCTAAAGTGATACCAAGTCTAATGAAATGTCATACACATAAATATAGAATCTGTTAAATCATATTACAACGTGGGAGCCAAATTATGAGCTTCTATGAGTAGAATAAATACAACAATTATGGTGTATGATGTGGTATATGCTCAAAGTTGACTGACTGGGTAATATGCTCAAAGTTGACTGGGTAATACTTTGTTGTTAAAGACATGCTATCTTGGAGAAAGTAGAGGCTGGGAAGTGGAGCATAGAAGTAGAGCTTTACTTTTTTCTAATTACATTTTTGGAACACCCTATAAGTCTAAATTATAGTGTGTTTTTCATTGCAAATCATGTTTTTTTTATGAGATACTTTTCAATCAATAAATTTGAATACTTCATGAAAAAGGTTCACACAGCACTACTAAATTATAGATCAGAAACTTGATTTTTATTACTCAATCTTAGTCATTTCAAATTGTTATCAAGCATTACAGCGCTATGCAATTTCCTTGTTCAACTAATCTCTAAAACATATGTGTTTATCCTTTTGGCGCAGACGATTATTGTAAGCAATATGCGAAAACTATCTAAAGAAGGATTGCAACATACTGACAAAAGGGTTGGTCTAACTAATGAATTACTTGCTGCAATGGATGTAGTAAAGTATGATTCTTTCCACTTTATCTGTATTCCTTCTTTTTTCAGAAAATTTGAGAATTGATTTGATTTTGTGCTGATCGATATAGATGTTATGCATGGGAGAAGAGCTTCCAATCTAAAGTCCAAGGAATGAGGAATGATGAACTATCTTGGTTCAGGAAAGCACAACTATTGGCAGCGGTATGCTATCGCTTGTGCATAGAATAAACTAATCTTGGTCTCAACAAAGTCTTTTTCTATTACAGTGACACCTCAGTATTTGATCCCTTACATACCTCATGTTTTCGTTGGAATAATATGATCCAGTCATTGCCAAGCTTTTCCAGAAAGCCTGATCAAGCTTTAAAAGAATACTAACTTTGAAGATTTTTATATAAAGTTTTCCTGTCTAGGTCAGTTTAATTAGACACTTCTGGAGCTATATCCACAGGCCACAGAATCAGCACAAACCAAAACTGGAATCAACTAGTGGGTTAGCATGTGAAAATAGGACGTGGTAGAGGAACAGTGAACCAGAATTATCTCTTAGTGGGATTAGGTTTTTCATAATGATGGCGTGGCATGTTTTCTGCGTAATGATGGAAACCATGACTCACATGATATTGCATATTTTGCTTGAGATGCAAGAATCAGATCACTTTTTGCTCATTGTTTTTTTTTTCTCCGCTTTATCAACAGTTCAACAATTTCATGCTGAACAGCATCCCAGTTCTCGTAACAGTGATTTCATTTGGAGCTTTCGCTTTGCTTGGTGGAAATTTGACAGCTGCCAGAGCTTTTACATCACTTTCCCTCTTTGCAATTCTGAGGTTCCCGTTGAACATGCTTCCGAACATAATAACTCAGGTTCTTATTCTTAGCTTACTGTTTTTGACCTTTCTTATAAAATAGCTACATTGGGTTCTTTCCCTTAATACAGTATTCTTCATACGTCTGTTTAATTCTGGATGCACTATATTCTCCCATCTCTCTCGTGAATCAGCCTAAACATCACTTCAAGTTATTCCCTCTGTGCTTTGTCTACAGCAATTTGCTAACATTACCCACCATGAAAAGAAGATCACGAACAACAATACTCATCTGAGAAATACACCACATAGATAAATAGACATCAGTAGCGCAGCCTTCTACATGGAACTCCTATATCATCTAAACTGCTTCTTTGATATCAATGTCATATAAACAATGAGGAAAAAATTCTTGAAGAATGCGTGCAAGTGTGTTGACTGACTTGCTATGTACTTCCGCAGACGTGGAAGACAATATTATAATTGAATAGACACAATTTCAAGCCTCACAAAGTATTATCATTTTCTACCTATTGCATTCCTTGTTAAGGTTTCAATCTTTGAAGCTGGATGGCTCATCCATTGGACAATTTACGCTAGTATGATTCTTTTCAAATACATCAATTTAGTTGATCTTGGTTTCCTAACTTAGATTACAAATTTTTGACTGCTTTATCATACTTGTCTAAATGTTGTGTGTAAATTGACATTTCAAGTTGCTGACATGTGAAGAACAAATGCATGCTAACAAGTTGCATATTTTAGTTCTATTTGAAGATTAGGTGCTTTATATTGTCCGTCTTCTTTCATTTTAACTCCACTCTGTACATTCTCCAAAAATTTCTTCTTTAACTCTTGGAAGAGTTTTCCTGTCTCTGTGAAAACTCCATCTGAAAGGTTTCGATAAAAACTGCTAATGATCTTATGCGAATGTGGCTGACCATCTAGGGATTATAGTGGGCTGGCTCGTCATAATACACACTTATGGGATAACATATGACAATTTGGTAAAGTATCCTACCAAGACACTCTAGAGCCGCCCTCTTTCGCCCTTTCTTTATATAACAAACAATTGAATGAATACGTGCCGCGGGGCCTAGACAACTATCATGTGTCTATCGTGGTCGACACCTTAAAATAGGTGACTCTTGTATTAATCAAGTCATCAAGTAACCAGAATATCTCTTCTCTAACTTATTTTATCACACAACAACAACAACCTAGTGTAATCGCACAAGTGGAGTTTGGGGAAGGTAATGTGTACGCAGCTGTATCCGGTAAACCTTCCACTCAAGGAACAGTGAAACTAAAGCACAAACAATGTAACACCAGAAACTTTAGACAGTCTCACATCGGCAAAAACACAAGAGGGATGCTGGGTATATAAGTTAACAAGCCTTATACCCTAGTGACGCGTTTTTAAACCCGTGAGGACCTAGTCTCAGAGCGGACAATATCACTAGCGAGCTGGGCTGTTACAAACAATTGCGACAACAAGGTAGCAGGGTAATGGAAGCGAATAACACAACATGTACGAATACGAAATAGGAATAAGAAAATACAACATTAGAACTAGTAATACAGGCAAGCCTAGGAGAGACTCACAACTATTTGTCAACCTTCCACCCTTATACTCGTCCTCGACACCTTCCTATCGAGGGTCATGTCCTCGGTAAGCTGAAGCAGTGAAATGTCCTGCCTAATCACCTCATCCCAGTACTTCTTAGGCCTACCCCTACCCTTCCTAAGACCCGCCATGGTTAACCTCTCACACCTCTTAAGCGGGGCAACTATATCTCGCCTCTTCAGTTGTCCGAACCATCTCAACCTCGATTCTCGCAACTTGTCCTCCACAGGGGCCACTCGCACCATGCCCCTAAAACTTCGTTCCTAATCTTGTCTTTCCTGGTATCTTCACACATCCATCTCAACATCTTCATTTCAGCTACTTTCATCTTCTGGACATGGGGCTTCTTGACGGGCTAACACTCAACCCCATACAATATAGTCGGCCTAACCACCACTCCGTAGAACTTGCCTCTAAGTCTAGGTGGAACATTTTTATCACACAAAACCCTAGATGCAAGCCTCCATTTCATCCACCCCGTTCCAATTCGGTGAGTAACATCCTCGTCAATCTCCCCATTGCCTTGTATTACAGACCCAAGGTATTTGAAACTATCTCTCTTGGGGATGACTTGTGTATCAATTTTCATTTACACTTCTGCTTTGTGCGTCCCATCACTGAACTTACACTCCAAATATTCACACACTTGATATTATTTCTTCTGTTTTACATACAGGTTGTAAATTCAAACGTATCGTTGCAACGAATGGAGGAGTTGTTCTTAGCTGAAGAGAGAATCCTCTTACCTAATCCACCACTTGAACCTTGTCTTCCTGCCATCTCAATCAGGGACGGATACTTTTCATGGGATTTTAAGGTCGACCTCTTCTTTATCTCTCTGTAATGCTGCACTAAGCTTTCGGACAAGTAGTCTTTTACTTATTACGTAACTGTGATTGTACTAGTTATAAGCAGCTAATTATCATCATTTGATTTTTCCTAACCAGAGTGTCTCTTGTAGCTCAAGACTATGCTGATCTAGAATATTGCGTTAATGCACAGAAGGACCTGGAAACTACTTGCTAGCATATCTCTAATGCTTTCTTTGAAATGCATTTCAATTGTATGCTTGTCGATGATTATTATAAAACTTTTAAAAATCATTAAATTATCATGATCCTTGCTGAGCAGAATCCTTCTAGTGTAGCAAACGCGTGAGAATCCTATTAGTAGAATAATTTGAAAAGCTTGATATCTATAATTCAGTTGTTTGGTTTAGACTACCAGAGCACTAAAAGTATGTGAATTTGAAAGATGTCCCTGAACCTTGATGTCTGGGAGAAGAGAAGGCATTCTTGATTTTTCTATGATCCATTTCCTCATTAGTTATTGCCTTTATTTATGCAGTAAGATTTATAAAAAAAAAAAAAAACACAGCACAAGTTCTTTTACTAAAACATTCTCAAATGTGTGTGAATAATGTGAAGAAATGTGTGAAACAAGATTAAGCAAGTTCATGGACAAGGGAACGGACATCGGTTGTTTTGATTATTTCTCATTTGATTGGATTCTAGGACAATCTTAGTCTTCCAAATTAGATTTAGTCATTTGTTTCGACAGAGAAATATGTATGCAGTTTGTTCCCTCGCTGCTAGTCTTGTTTGGAAGAGGGGTTTATAATTTCACCTAAACTTTCTGTTCTCGCACTGGTAATCTTGTTTGCTGGGGTTTTATAATTTCACCTAAATCCTTTATGAACCAAATGAGCTCTGTGCATTTTTCTTAGGCAGAAACTCATGAACAAATCAATGGCATCTTGTGGGAAGAGCTTTGCCTATGCAAAAGGTTCCAGTCCTTTATTTCATCTTCCACCTCATTGCAATTTTCTAGACTTGCACTGAATAAGACTGAGGATGTAATTAGCCAATTAAGTATTCCTTGCATGAATTTTCTAGTTTTGGATTTCCAGCTAACATTCAGTGGATGAAATAAGAATTTTGTGCTGCTTGTTAGCTGTAAAATTGAAAAGTGACCAAATCCAATTAGGCATAGTTTTATAGCTGCTTGACAAATAAAAAAAATGAAAATAAATAAATAAATAAGTATATGTATATATATATATATATATATATATGTAAATTTCCTTAGAAAATGGAAGATACTACTGAAAGATAAAGAGTTTAGTCATTACAAACAAAATGGATTGCATAATGGATCGCATAGAGCTTGATCCTTATTGAAAGCATGTAAAACAAGAGGGGGAGGTGTGTCCCAGAACACTGCGTCTTACGCTACTGAAGTGAGAGGAATCGAACTTCTTCCGTATCCAGCCAGCTTGTCAGCCACAGTATTGCCTTACCTGAATATGTGACATATCTCGTCCAGTCCCACAGCATCAAGAAGAAAGTTGCAATCATTAACAAGTTGTGAGTAGCTAGTAGTTTCTGTAAGAAATGCATAATACCTGGGAATCTGTTTCCACTATTATAGAGAACGGATTTTTTGTGAAAGCAAGTTCCAATCCTACCAATAAAGCTAAAAGTGAGCAAATACAGAATTCAGCTATCAGTATCTCGACTGCTCTTTCACATATTGTCACTCATCCTTTCCTTCCGCATTTACAAGCGAATCTTTTTGTTTAGCCAATTTTATAGGGCATCTAAGTGATAAGAAGGTCAAATATATCCATAAAATGAGGAAAGATTGAAGTAACTCTGTGCTCTCTTGTGAGGTACAGAGAACTATATGAAGCTGGATTTAGATGCTGATACCTTACAATATGATAAATATTATTGCCTTGTGAAAGCTTGAATATGATTACTTACGAGGAAAACATTGTGTTGAAGACATAGTTAAGTAATTAAAAGTTTGCTCTCTCTGACAACCTAGCCTTTAAGATGAGATGGTCACACCATTCGACATGGTATTAGAGCCAGGTTCGTTCCAACTCTTGTTTAATCCAATGTTGGGCCCCCATATTATGTTGTCTACGCTCCAATTAGCAGGCGTGCGGGGGTGTTAGTGTCCCACATCCTTTGTGGGTTGGGCAATTGGACTCTTTATATGGTCTTGGTCAATCCTCTACTCATGAGCTAGCTTTTGGGATTGAGTTAGGCCTAAGGTCTATTTCTTTATCACATTGATCTGAATTCCTCAAATGGAACCTTTTCATTCACACGGCGATTTCAGAACTGTCATGAAGTTGGAGTTCTTTATTTTTCTTTTACCATTTTTATACGTTCAATTTTAACATCCTACTTTACAGCCTGAGCGTCCCACTTTGTCAAATATTAATTTGGATATACCAGTTGGTGAGCTAGTTGCAATTGTGGGTGGGACTGGAGAAGGAAAGACATCTCTGATTTCAGCAATTCTTGGGGAGCTTCCTCCCTTAGGCAATGCAAGTGTCACTACCAGAGGAACTATTGCATATGTTCCTCAAGTTTCTTGGATCTTCAATGCCACTGTGAGCTTCAATTCATCCAAATTCCTTGATATGCCTGTAAAACAACACTGTTTACCTGAACATGCTATTCAAACAATTTTTATATATTTTTTGGATATAAATCATGTTTGTGTATGTATATGAAAGAATGCAGTTACTTTTACCTTACTGGTTTTCAGGTACGTGGAAATATATTATTTGGTTCCAACTTTGAACCAACAAGATATTCGAAGGCAATAGATGTCAGTGTATTGGACCATGATCTTGAGTTACTTCCAGTTAAGTACATTGATGGTAGTATATTTGTGTCAATATATCTTTTTGTTGTGTGTAATTCTCTATTAGTAGTATGTCTAGATGAAAATGACATGTGCGCATATCTAAAACATTCAGGGTCGAGACCTTACAGAAATCGGCGAAAGAGGGGTGAATATTAGCGGAGGACAAAA
Source organism: Nicotiana obtusifolia (assembly GCA_002018475.1). NCBI lineage: Eukaryota > Viridiplantae > Streptophyta > Magnoliopsida > Solanales > Solanaceae > Nicotiana > Nicotiana obtusifolia. Next base: position 29,580 of record MCJB01049581.1, on the reverse strand, counting down.
GCAAAGAGTGTCAATGGCTAGGGCTGTCTATAAAAATTCCGATGTCTATATTTTTGATGATCCCCTAAGTGCTCTTGATGCACATGTGGGCCAGCAGGTAATTATCTTGTATTAATGACTGTGCAACACCATTTTGGAAACGGAAAGGAGATCAATACACGGTTTCCGTATAAATATAGTTATTGTCATCATCCTCTTCTGTTAGCTGAATGATTTTCTTCTCATTTGAGCATATTAACCATGCCATCTCTGGGCTTTGTCCAATTACTAAGCACTTAATTGATCCATATTGATCAACAGATATAGGATGAGGATTTGGAAGCAAAAGAGGAAATAAGAAAATGGGTGGAAATGATGACATAGTGCATAGCCATCTGAGTTTGCGAAGTTCATAAAAAGTTTTGAATGTTAGACGTCACAAAAAAAACCAATTTGTTGGCATGATACACACTTGTAGTGAAGGCTTTGGAAAGAAAATAAATTGCTTAGACAGGGCATGCAACTGAAGGATGTTACTGAAGTATTACTAGCACTGCCCTAGCATAGTGTTGTTGACGTTACCAAGATACGATACTTACTAGGTACTATTCTGTGTATGCATCATCAACACTGGTATAACTGCATCATCCTGTCTACTAGCTAGTACCTCTTTCTGACTCACCAGACTACACCCTCTACTCAACTCAAAACGAATGTCACTGCATTATCTGAGAAAACCTTCCTGTCAATTTCCAATTTTTCTTTTCCACCATCCAAGGATCTTTTTCCCTTTTTTTTTTTTTTTTTTAAATTGAGAGAAGGTGAGTGTATTATAAATATAGAACCAAGAAGGTGCTGTAAAAAGTATTTACAAACTACCAGAAGTGCATCCCTTCTATTCTTAAAGGGATTCTATAAGTTCTATCACTGCTTCAGCATCATTAACATAACTCTGTTTAAACCAAAAACAGAGCAAAAGTAAAAAGTTCATTTTGATCATCTCGATGGGTTCTCCTTTGTTTTCAAAGCATCTAGCATTTCTCACCCTCCACTCTGTCCACCATATACAACAACAACAACAACAACAAGCCCAGTAATTTCCCACAAGTGGGGTCTGGAGAGGGTAAGATATCCGCAGTCTTACCCCAACCCTGAAAGGGCAGAGAGGCTGTTTCGGATAGACCCTCGGCTGGAGAACGGATGAAAAAAAAATTAAAAAATTAATCGTGGTGTCAACCAGTAGGAATAACAACAAGATAAAAAAGACCGAAGTCGAGAAAGCAGTTAAACTCTAGGTAGTAAAAGCTAATGAATAGAAGGATATCATACTAACACTAATGCTAGCGAACTAAGTAAAACAAAGAGAAATGCTCGACTACCTACTAGCCTTCTACCCTACACTTCGACCTCCACACCTTCCTATTTAGGGCCATTTCCGCCTAATAACCTCCTCCTCCCAAGACTTATTAGGCCTACCTCTACCCCTCCCAATACCCACTAAGGTTAACCTCTCGCACCTTCTGATTGGGGCTTCTATACATCTCCTCTTAACATGGCCGAACTATCTCAACCTTGCTTCCTGCATCTTATCCTCCACAGGTGTTACTCCCACCTTATCCCGAATAACTTCATTCCTAATCTTATCCAATCTGGTATACCCACACATCCACCTTAACATCTTCATTACAACTACTTTTATCTTCTGGACATGAAGATTCTTAACAGGCCAACACTCTGCTCCATACAGCATAGTCGATCTAACTACAACCTCGTAGAACTTGCCTTTAAGTCTCAGCGGCACATTCTTATCACACAAGACACCGGAAGCGAGCCTCTACTTCATCCATCCTGCTTCAATACGGTGCGTGATTTCCTCATCAATCTCGCCGTTACCTTGTATTATAGAAACTACTTCTCTTGGGGATGACTTGTTATCAAGCCTCACCTCCATATCAGCTTTCTGGGTAACGTTGTTGAACTTACACTCCAAGTATTCCGTCTTGGTCCTGCTCAACTTGAAACCCTTAGACTCAAGGGTCTACCTCTAGACCTCCATTCTCTCCAACCCACGTCTCCTCAATAAGAACAATGTTATCAGCAAATAACTCACACCATGGTACCTCTCCTTGAATGTGTCGCGTCAATGCGTCCATCGCCAAGGAAAATAGAAATGGTCTAAGAGCTGATCCCTGGTGCAACCCCATCACAACCGGAAAGTGTTTGGAGTCTCCTTTCGCTGCCCTAACCTGAGTCTTGGCTCCATCATACATGTCTTTAATCACCCTAATATAGGCTACTTGACCCCTTTACCCTCTGAACATCTCCAAAGCACCTCTCTCGGGACTTTTTCATAAGCTTTTTCTAGGTCAATGAACACTATATGCAAATCCTTTCTTGTTTGAGCGCCAGTTCTAGCGTAATTTCCTTAGATTATAGTCTGGAATAGTCTGCTACCATTTCTTTCGCTTGGAGTTCCTTCCTCCAGTCCAGCACTTCAATAAATCACATGGCTGTCTTAATCCATTTAAGTCGTACCATATTGAGAAAAACTGCCAAACTTGATCAGTAATGCAAAGTGTAGAAATAGGTGATATAAACTCTCTAGCTCGTCTCTATAAAGATAGCATTTAGAGCACAGCTGAAAACCTCTTCTTTGAATATTTATAATTTTCTGTGTTAAACAAGCATTTCGAGCAACCAACCAAGTGAAAGAAGCCACCTGGTAAAGAGCATTTGTTTTCCATATTTGTTTGCATGCCAAAAAATATCTTGCATTCTACCATAACCCAACTGTGAATAACAAGAGTTTACTGTAAAGATTCCTTTGCTTTGGGGATCCCCTATGAGCTTGTCTGGATTCTGTACCAATCCATGAAAAGATTCCACTGTACCCAAAAATTTCAGCTATTCTTGCCAATTCCCAATCATTCAAATGTCTTCTGAAATTGAAATTCCAACCATCTTGTTTTCTGTTAGTAGCCAAAGTGGAATCCGGTAGTAATGCAAGTCTAAATAAATCTGAAAACTGATCTTTCAATGGTCCATGTCCAATCCAATTTTCCCAAAAGGTGATCCTTCTTCCATCTTCCACGTTAACCCAATGTTACTTGAACATTTTTTCCATAGAGTTCTGATGCTTTCCACAAACCAGACCCATAGGGAATGGTCACAACTTTAGTGGTCCAACACCCTTGCAACCCAAATTTTTCACTGATAACTAACTGCTTTCCAAAGTGCCTATTCTTCTGAGGGAAACCTCAATAGCCATTTCATCAGTAAACTGTGATTGTGCTGCCTTAAGTTTCTAATCCCAAGGCCCACTTCCTTCTTAGTTATTTTTAATGTGCTCCTCTTGACCAAGTGAAATGTTCTTCTTTCAGTGTTGCCCTGCCAAAGAAAAATCCATGGGTGGTGTTCTTCTTCCACCACCCATGGATTTTTCCAAATTGACTATCCTTTTTCCCCTATATACAGGACTAATTTGCAGTAACTTGATTGCTTAGTAGAATTTACTGGTTGCAATTATTCCATCCTTCTCTTTGCAGTTTGAAAGCATACGCTAGACGCAATTTGTATCTAACTTGCTGTACAATGGGGTCTTTCAGGTTTTTAAGAAATGTATAAAGGAAGAATTGCAAGGAAAGACTAGGGTGCTTGTGACAAATCAGCTGCATTTTCTACCTCAGGTGGATCGGATCATTTTGGTCTCTGAAGGAATGGTGAAAGAGGATGGGAGTTTCGAGGATCTCTCCAAAAATGGCGCACTTTTTCGAAAGCTAATGGAAAATGCTGGGAAAATGGAAAGTTATGGTGTTGAAACTGACGACCCGAACTTTGACTATGAGAGTTCACAATCTTCTTTAAACATAGGGCATGAGCTCCAAAAGAATGAAACCTCCGTAACCAAAAGGAGAGCTGGTAAATCTGTTCTTATCAGGCAGGAAGCTCGGGAAACTGGTATTATCAGCTGGAATGTCTTGATGAGGTAATATTCAAAGTATATGCTTCGAGACATTTACCCTTGTTATTTTTAATCAAGTCATTCCTGCATGAATATACTGGTCATTCCACAAGTTAAGAGTCCTATTAACTTTTGCAGAACTTAACAAGCAAAATTTACTACACTAATAAAATACTTGTTCACATATCTATAGAAGAATTCTAGGCACAAAATTTTCTCACGCATCCCCTACGTTGTTCTCTTCCTTCTCCTATGATATGTAGATACTGGTGGGGTTTATTTTCTTATGGTGCAATCGCTTCTAACATCTAGGAAAAGATTATTGCATTTCATTTCTAGTGGTTTACTTTCTTGTTGGTTTTGTCAGTGATCCGCATATGCAAACACCTGATGCAATATTAAACTAAGAATGCGAGAAAACAAGATAAAAGCAAAACACTCAATGATCTATCAAGACTATAAGTAGGAACTAGTCTACTTCCTTCTTGATGAAGCCAAGGAAGACCTATACTATGCAAACAACCCTCAAGACAACTAAGGACTTGCAAATTGCTTGATCAGTGGGAGGAACAAGTTCAATGTTGATTCACACCAAGTGTTGGACAAGTTCACACAATGTGTTTTGGAGAGCACAAAGCTGCCGATTTTTTTTCTTAATAATAATGGTAAGGTGCTGAAAATAATGTAGTCTTGAGGCTTATATAGGATGAGCCCTTAGCCTAAAACAACTAGGAAAGGAATAACTAGCAAAAATAACTAATAAGAGCTAGTTGAGGCGTTCATTGAGTTCTCGCCCTCAACTAGTGCACGACCCTCCTTCTCCAAGGCTAATCACCAATATGCTGCCCGCTTCTTCCATCATTGCGCAATCATGGCTCTTCATCACCATTAAGTGGATATCATGAAGCTCCTCAGCTTTACTCCTCGTTAATGGTCTCGAAGGCACAAACGTAGCTTGATCAGGCTGGCTTGCATCATCCTCCCCTTCTTGAGAAGATTTCGTCCGCGAAATCGAACCATCATCATCTCTCAAAGCGGCGCTACCTGCAATACAAGGAATTAAGTTAGAAACGTTGAACGTTTTAGAAACACTATACTCACTAGGCAAGTCTATAGCATAGTCGTTGTTATTGATCTTTTGCAGCACTTGGAATGGACCATCTCCTCGCGGGGCTAGCTTCCCCTTCCTTTGGTTCGGGAACCTCTCCTTTCGGAAGTGCACCCAAACTCAATCACCTTTCTTCAAGTCCAGCTTTTTCCTCCCTTTATTCTTCTTAGTCGCCACTTTCTCATAAGTTTCCTCCAAGTTCTTCCTCACCTTAGCATGCAACTCGAGCAACGCGGCTGCCCGGTTTTCACCATCAACACTAATAGCTGCATCTCTCGTCAAAGGAGTATGATCAAGTGGAATCAAGGGATTAAAGCCATAAACACATTCAAATGGAGTTATGCTAGTCATTCTATGCACAGTTCTATTATAAGCAAACTCCATAATAGGCAATCTATTAGCCCATGTCCCCGCCTTCCCTTTGGTCATAGCTCGAAGAAGAGCTCCCAAGGTACGGTTAACAACCTCAGCCTGATTGTCAGTCTATGGATGTTGAGACATACAAAACTACAGTTTGGTGCCAAGAGCACCCCACAAGCACTTCCAAAAGTGACTCAAAATTTTTGCATCCTATCACTAACAATAGTACGAGGCACACCATGCAGCTTTAACACATTAGCAATAAGCAAGGAAGCAACATGTTGTGCATCATCACATTTTTTACGAGGAATGAAATGAGCCATCTTAGAGAACCTATCAACAACCACATAAATACTATCATGACCACCCCTAGAATGAGGCAGCCCACTCGACATCTCCTCGGGAAACATGTCCACATATTCCTACAAAACATCATCAACAATACTAGGCAAGGGGTGAATGTTAGTAGAAACTTCATCATTAGAACGTAAGTAAATACCCTTATGAACTAGGCAAATTAACAGTTTAGAACTATCATTACCTCGTAAATACTCACCTCGTTGCATCATGGCACAAATATTACCTGGCAGGGCTGATGTGTTGGCAGTGTCTACGGCCTCAGGTCTAGTCCCCATAGGAGACTTAGCTTTAGCTGCCTCTTTCAGCTCTTGCATGCGCTTGTAATCATCACTAACTTGTTTAGGTGGCAAGGGCTTGACTGTATAACTCTTGCCCTCTAGCTTGGCCGTATAAGTGTTGGCCTCCCCATCATGAACGACAGACCTATCAAATTGCCAAGGCCTGCCCATCAATAAATGGCAAACCTGCATAGGCACTACATCACACATGAGCTCATCTTGATAAGCTCCCACCTTAAACTTAATAAGCGCTTGCTTTACTACCTTCAACTCACCACACTCACTCAACCACTGCAACCTATAGGGATGGGAATGTTTAACGTAGGTAGATTAAGTTGAGACACCAGCGTTTGACTCACTACATTAGTGCAACTACCTGAATCAATTATCATCGAGCACACCTTTCCCTTCACCCTACATCTAGCATGAAACAAGGAGAATTAAGTGAGTTTTAGAGTTACCTCCGGACCTCTTAGGCATTTTTAGGCGTCACCTTTTCGGCTGGCCCTTTCAACTCGCGGCTCACACTTGCTCCACCGGTGCTGGGCGATCTCTACTCCTTGTTTCGGCGCATGGAAGTAGAATCAGAACTTCCTCTATAGCGAGCTGCCCTGTCTTCTTTAATCATCTTTTCAGCTTCAGTGGCAGCTAGGAGTACATCATGAAGAGCAACAAATGCGTGTAGCCTCAACTGATTGGATATGTCACGATTCAACCCATTCTTGAACCGTATAATAGCCTCATCCTCTTCTTCGTCTTCCATGTCAAGTGATAGGCGGATTTTCTCTAAGTCATCATAATATTCTTCCATGGATTTCAGCCTTTGTTTCAAGTCATATAATCTCTGGAGTTGCTCTTGTTTGTGTTTCGGGTTGACATACTTACGAGTCACTAGTTGCTTCAATTCTCTTCATGTTATGCGTGCGGGCTGATTATGTCTAGCTCTCGATCTTTTCTCGGCCTCCCACCAAGTAGAAGCATAGGACTCAAAGGCAGCGATGGCATACGTAGCCTTCTTTTCCTCGGTCATATCATTGATTTCAAATATCCTCTCAACTTGGACGTTGCTACTCTAAAAACCGGTCAAGATCACTAGTTACCTTGGGTGCAGGGATAGTAACCTTGACACTGTTCAAGCCATTATCACGGCCACCATGGGCTGGTTGAAAGCCCTCATAATATTCAGCATGTTCATCGAACTCAGGCTCTAAATTCCTTCCACCAAAACCTTCAAGCCCCCCTCTAGGACCACGGTCAAAACCACGTCTTCCCACATGGTCACAGCCCCCATATGGTTGTCTCACCCTCGGGTCTCGCCGCCCTAGATTTTCATCATCAAACTCCTCAAACTCGGGTTGATCATCCTCACCGGCTGCCCTTATTTCCCTGGCAGGCACTACATTTCTCCGGGATGGCATTAATGGTGGTATAATACCCCGGGGAATTCCCAAGGTTCTTACATTGTGAGAACCTCTATCTCTCAACTCTTGTTGATGAGCCATCTCCACAAGTTGTTCAGGTCTTACGGTGGAACAATCAGTAGTTCCTTCCCCGGGATTTTTCTGAGTACTAGCGGATTTTTTAAAGTTTCCCATTCGGGTGCTAATTGTCCTTACTTCAGCCAAGAGCTCGGCTAAAGTGATGTCGGCCACGACCTTGTCTCCTTCAGTAGCCATGTACCTGCAACAGAAACAATACTAGAGAATGCGTTAAGGTTAGTAAAATACCTCACTCACTCCGTTACTTTTGAATGACACTCGGGTTCACTCAATATTTTAGGTAGGATCTCTCAAACTTGTCCTAAAAATGGCTTCTTCTAATTGATCAAGTTCCTCAACGACCTTTCAAGCTCACAAGTTCATTAGTTCTCTTCGGGGTGAGTGAATTTATGCGTCTCTATAGGCGGCAGCTTTTAAAGTGAGCACAAGAAACCAAGAATTAACTACGAACGTGAAAATTTTGAATTTTAACACGAAATCCTACAAGCTCAAAAATTAGTAATTAGCTTAAGCAGCAAAATTACCTAAGAATTACTAATTAGAAGTAGTGCAATCAAAGAAATAAGGAAATTCTAGAGAAATGTTTTGAATTTAAACCCTTGGTAGGCGCCACTAGCTTCTCCTTCTAGAATGGGATAAGTTTTCTCCTTTTTCTCCTTGCTTTCCCACTCTAATTTGGAGAACTTTCCCCTATCCTTTCACACTTGAGGGCCGAATTCCCTCTCCCCTTTTCCCTTAGGATCAGCCGCCCCTCTACTTCTAAACCCAAAGGAAAAACAATTCCTTTTTTTTGGAATAAAATGGGTAAACTTCTCCTTTTTGGAGTGGGAGTTGTTTCCCTCGTAAACTAGGCTTAAGGTTTCTTATCCTTCTCCTTCTCCTAGCCGCCTATCCCAAGCTCTTACACCCTCAAAAATTTCAGCAATTCAACTCCAAGATTAAACGTGTAGATGCTTATGAATCCAAGGTTCAAACAGTTCACTATGTGAATTAATTCAAGAACAACAAGTTGATGTCCAAGAACTTCAAAAATTCAATGCAAAACACGTCAAGAATGGCCTAATACACGTGCACTATGTCAAGGTGATGCTGCCGTATTTGTTTTTTAACAATTCAAGTCCTTTCTTCCAAGAACTATCAAGATTTCAACCAAGAACAATGGTCAAATCATCTAAAAATTTAATACACTTCAAGAATTATTCAAGAATGCACCATATGCTGAAATTTTTCAAGAAACAACTCAAGACTCCAACCTAGGGTTTCAAGAACGACTTTTAACAATCAAGAACTTCGAGATTTCAACCCAGACTCCAACCTAGGGTTTCAAGAACGGCTTTTAACAATCAAGAACTTCAAGATTTCAACCCTAGATGTGATAACAACTTCAACCAACAATCAATTCACGGCTGTTTCTCTTCTTTTCACTTTTTTTGTATATCAAAAACGAAATTCAAGAATACTAAACTAGAAACCTAAAACTAAGGCACGAAGAACAGGATTAGGGTTGTAAAGACAAATTCTTTCCAGGCTCTGATACCAATTGATGCAATATTAAACTAAGAATGCAAGAAAACAAGATAAAAACAAGACACTCAATGATCTACCAAGACTATAAGTAGGAACTAGTCTACTTACCTTCTTGATGAAGCCAAGGAGGACCTATACTATGCAAACAACGATCAAGACAACTAAGGACTTGCAAATTGCTTTATCAATGGGAGGAACAAGTTCAATGTTGTTTTCACACCAAGTATTAGATAAGTTCACAAAATGGGTTTTGGAGAGCACAAAGCTGCTGATTTTTTTTCTTAATAATAATGGTAATCTGAAAATAATGTAGTCTTGAGGCTTATATATGATGAGCCCTTAGCCTAAAACAACTAGGAAAGGAATAACTAGCAAAAAGGTCAATAATTTGGCTAAATGTCAAGTGACCACGAAGGGCCAAATAAGCCATTGTCTTACTCAAGTCTAACTATGCAAAATAACTAATAAGATCTAGTCGAGACATTCATTGAGTTCTCGGCCTCAACTAGTGAACGGCCCTCCTTCTCCAAGACTAATCAACGCCTTTCTTGTCATATCCAACATGCTGCTCGCTTCTTCCATCATTGCGCAATCATAGCTCTTCATCACCATTAAGTGGATATCATGAAGCTCCTTATCTTGAATCCTCGTAAATGCTCTCGGAGGCACAGACATAGCTTGATCAGGCTGGCCTGCATCAGTTGAGGTGACGCACATGCTAGGTGACGGGCGTGTGGGCGTGCACCGTGTGCATTGTGATTCCGTTATTCCTGTGGTATTGTGTAGCTACCTTATCTTATCTGTAACCATGAAATCTTTACTTACTAGAGCTATTGAGTTGTGATCCATGCTAGAAACAATGTCTTAGGCTTCATCCTTATTCTGTTGGGGCCCATCGAGGTCATATTGCTGTTGAATCACTTGTTTAAATTGCAATTTCATACTCGGTCGTGTTTATTCATTTCATATCATATCTCAGTCTCTGTTGCTATCTATTGACACATCATATCATCATTTTGGGCTAGTTTCATGGCATTGTGAGCCCGAGAGACTGGAGAGATTGATGACTAAGTGAGGCCGAAGGCCTGAGGGTGAATGATATTATGGGATCGGGTTGCACGCCGCATCATGTTATATTGATTATATTATGGGATCGGGCTGCACGCCGCAACAGGTTATATTGGCTTATGCCATGATTGGCTTGATATAGCGCTTGGGCTAAAGGAGCCCCTCCGGAGTCTGCACACACCCCTAGTGAGCGCGGTTGATTTATATTGAGGGATGGATCTTCTCTGGACATATCTTGTACGAAGCATTTATATTTGGCCCCCGGCTAGATTGGCCTTATACAGCACTGAGTGACTGACTGGCAGTCGCTATGTATATATACGGGATGGATCTTCCCTGGGCTGGATTAGCCATATACAGTACTGGGTGATTGAGCATGTCGAGTGATTGAGCATGATAAGTGGAAAGTATGAGACAGAGAGATTGAGAGTGTGAGTACATGAGTTCATCTCTTAGATGCATTGCATTGACATGCACATATGACATATAGGTATAGAGATACATTTTTTCTCATGCTGTACGGTATCATGTCATTCATGACTTCTCACTCATATTGACATATGAGCATAGTGATATATGTTACACTGGCTATCTGGAAAGAAAAATGAAACATTTTATTTATTGTTGAAAGAATTTTTGGGAAAAATTACTGGTTTCAAACTTACTCATATTTTCGACGATTTCGGTAAAGGATTTGGGTTTTCACTGATATACTTGAAAAGCGGAACTATTTTTTTTTTTTGGGAAACTATAAATAAGCTGAGCATTTCATCTCTGAATTACTTCTTTTATTACTTGCTTTACGTTATTATGAACTGTTGTTGGCTATTGGTGTTGGACCCGACCTTTGTTCCAGCTTGTCATTATTTTCAACCTAAGGTTTAGGTTGTTGCTTATTGAGTACACGGGGTCGATTGTACTCATACTACACTTCTGCACCTTGCGTGTAGATGTTGGCTGCTGACGTTGCTGAGATCGACGGAAACTGGATTTGAAGATGTACCTGCTTTTCAGTCGTAGTTGCCTCTTTTTCATGGTAGCCTTAGATTCATAACAATCTGTTTATGCACATTTCGAACAGATGATTTATTTATTTTATAACAGCTTTGTAAGCTCTAATATTAGAAGCTCATGATTTGTACTACCAGTCCTTGGGGAATGTATTAGTTTTAGATATATCTTTTATTTAATTGTCTTATTAATTTCATTGGAATTGGCCAGTTGTTAATTGGCTTACCTAGTGGGTTGGGTTAGGTGCCATCACCGCTAGTTGGATTTTTGGATCGTGACAAGTTGGTATCAGAGCTTTGATGATTCTGTTAGGTTCGGATGGTGATTGCACACTCGGGTGTATGCCCGAATTTGCATTTGAATGTTTCTAGAAGGTTTCGGCACAAATTGGCAATAAGTTGACCTTGAGGATATCGGATTCAAATTGTAGTTCCGGGAATTGAAATAGCTTCGTTATGTTATTCGAGACTTGTGTGCAAGATTTGGGTTCATTCTCGGTAGATTTGATATGTTTCGGCGCAAGTTTTGAAAAGTAAAAGTTCAAAGTTCATAAATTTCGATTTGAGGTGCGATTCGTCGTTTTGATGTTGTTATGTGTGATTTGAGGTCTCGAGTAGGTCCGTGTTGTATTATGATAATTGTTGGTATGTTCGGACGGGGTCCCGAGGGGCTCAGGTGAGTTTCGGGTTGGTTTCAGATCATTCCGAGTTGGCTTGGAGTGATAGATTTTGCTGGTTTCTGATGCCTTTGTTGTTCTTCGCTATTGCGAAGAAACGACTGTGATTGCGTAGTGATTTATGGAACTGGGGGATTTTCTTCAACGCGTTCGCGACAGGTCAAATGCGTTCGTATAGAGTTGGGGCAAGTCTTCTTCGCGTTTGCGTATGAGGGATCGCGGACGCGTAGGGTTGAGCTGGGAGCTGGAGCTAGAGGCCTTCTTGATCGCATTAGCGTAGTTGGAGTCGCGTTCTCGAAGTTCTAAGCCAGCTGTGAGTCACGTTCGCAAGGAGTGTACCGCGAATGTGAAGAGTAATTTTGGTGGTAGTATATTTTGTTCATCGCAAATGCGATGGACTTCCCACGTTCGCGTAAGAGGAATACCTGGGTAGATTATAAAGTACTCTATTTCGGGGGTTTAAGCCATTTTTACATTTTGGGAGCTATGGAGCGCGCATTGAGGTGATTCTTGAAGCAATTTTTACCATGTGGACTGGAGTAAGTGTTCTCTACTCATTTTTTGTTATATATCATGAATATATCTTCATTTTCGGCATTTGATTGAGGTTTCCAAAAGAGAAATTAGGGGTTTTAGCCTAAAGATTCATAATGTGAATTTTCGAGTGGTGAACATCGATTTGGGGTCGGATTTGAGTGAAACTAGTATGGTTGGACTAGTAATTTAATGGGTTGTCGGATTTTGTGAGTTTCATCGGGTTCCGAGGTGCGGGCTCGGGTTTTGACATTTTGGCTGCTTTTGGGATTTTTATTAAAGATTCGACCTTTATCGATTGGGTTTGTTTCCTTTGGAATTATTTGATGTACTTGAGTTGCTTTTGGCTAGTTTTGAATCATTCGAAGGTTCATATGCGCGTGATGGAATTTTGGAGCGTCGCTTGGCTTGCTCGGTATTGGAATTTGCTTGTTCGAGGTAAGTAACACTTCTAAACTTGGTGCTGAGAGTATGAAACCCCAAATTACGTGCTATGTGTTTGGTGTTGAGGTGACGCACATGCTAGGTGACGGGCATGCGGGCGTGCACCATGTGAATTGTGAGTACATTATTCCTGTGGCACTGTGTAGCTGCCTTATCTTATCTGTAACCATGAAATCTTTACGTACTAGAGCTATTGAGTTGTGATCCATGATAGAAACCATGTCTAGGCTTCATGCTTATACCGAGGTCATATTGCTGTTGAATTACTTGTTTAAATTGCAATTTCATACTCGGTCATGTTTATTCATTTCATTTCATATCTTAGCCTCTGTTGCTATCTATTGACACATCATATCATCATTTTGGGCTAGTTTCATGACATTGTGAGCTCGAGAGACTGGAGAGATTGATGACTGAGTGAGGCCGAGGGGCTGAGTGTGAGTGATATATGGAATCGGGCTACACGCCGCAGCAGGTTATATTGATTTATGCTATGATTGGCTTGATATAACTCTTGGACTGAAGGAGCCCCTCCAGAATCTACACACATCCCCAGTGAGCGTGGTTGATTTATATTGACGGATGGATCTTCCCTAGACATGATCTTGTCCGAAGCATTTATATTTGGGTGATCTTCCCCGGGCTAGATTGGCCTTATACAGTACTGAGTGACCGACTATCAGTTACTATGTATATATTCGGAATGGATCTTCCCTGGGATGGATTGGCCTGAGTGACTAAGCATGTCGAGTGATTGAGCATGATGAGTGGAAAGTGTGAGACGGAGAGATTGAGTACTCTGAGAGTGTGAGTACATGATTTCATCTCTGAGATGCAATGCATTGACAAGCACATATGTCATACAGGCATAGAGATGCATTTTTCCTCATGATGTACGGTATCACATCATTCATGACTTTTCACACATATTGACATATGGACATAGTAATATATGTTACATTAGATATATGGAAAGAAAAATGGAACATGCTATTTATTGTTGAAAGGTTTTTTGGGAAAATTACTGTTTTCTAGCTGACTCATATTTTCGACGATTTCGGTAAAGGATTTGGGCTTTCACTGATAGCTTAAAAAGCAAAACTATTTTGTTTGGGAAACTATGAAATAGCTGAGCATTTTATCTCTAAATTACTTCTTTTATTATTTGCTTTACGTTATTATGAGCTGTTGTTGGCTATTGGTGCTGGACCCGACTTTTGTTCCAGCTCGTCACTATTTTCGACCTAAGGTTTAGGTTTGTTGCTTATTGAGTACATGAGGTCGATTATACTCATACTACATTTTTATACCTTGCGTGCAGATGTTGGCTGCTAACGTTGCTGAGATCGACGGGAGCTTGATTTGAAGATGTACCTGCGTTCCGGTTGTAGCTGCCTCTTGTTCATGGTAGCCTTAGATTCATAACAATCTGTTTATGCACATTTCAAACAGATGATGTATTTATTTCATACCAGCTTTGTAAACTCTAATCTTAGAAGGTCTGGTTTGTACTAACAGTCCTTGGGGAATATATTAGGTTTAGATATTTTCTTTTATTTAATTGTCTTTTGAATTGCATTAGAATTGGTCAGTTGTTAATTGGCTTACCTAGCAGGTTGGGTTAGGTGCCATCATAACTAGTTGGACTTTGGGTCGTGACATGTGCAGACCGCGCTTCTTCTAAATCCTTCTAAAGCTTCAAGGGTAAAGCTGCGGCTGCACTTGCATTTCTGCAGGTTGCATCTTCATCTACGGTAGAAGAATAAGTTCTGCGGACCGTACAAATCTCTCCACTTCTCCTCTTTGACTTGTTGAGCTGAGATACTTCTTTTTGAATTAGATTTCTTTATTGAGCTCAAATCCTCCAACATTCTTACAATTCACACAATTTCATTAGAGTTGGAAAGAAAAATCAGTACTTTCGAACTAAAAACTTAAGCAAGAGGTACTAAAAGGTGGTTCAAATCCACAAAAATTATATTTCCCTGTCTATCTCTGGCAAGTCCTCCTCCTCCACATTGTCCTTGATTACAGCTACCATCGCTATTGAGTTTGACTTGAGTACCGGGTGGTCTGATCCACCTCACCATGAGACTGATTCTTTGATGGATGGGAGCTTCACAGGCTTGAAATAAAGTGTTCCAGCTGCTTCCAATCCTTGCCCTTCCAAACTGCTTCCTAGTTACATGCAAAATAGTATTCAAAATGTAAATAGAGATGGCCTCTCAGCTTCATATTTATAGCTACATCTTGATCTCCATAGTTCCCAAAAAATAATGGGAGGGAGAGTTTTGATGATGTATTTAGCAATAGGGTTGGTAGTGTTAAGGTTCCACCAATTAAGCAAGATCATCTTGAGATTCATGTTTCTAAATTGAATGCCCAAGGGACCAGCAAAATATTCCCATAGCTTCATAGCATGGTCCCCTTTGCAAAAGAGATGGTCCATATCTTCTAGCTCAGCAGTCATATTATTAGTGTCGCAGCAGTGGTACCTAGAAACAAGAAGCAAGACAAATTTAGTCACTCTGGCATCAGTAGGAAGCCTATTATGGATAGCTTTTTAGGATAAGAAAGACATCTTGAAATGAATATCCATGTGCCAAAGCTGACCCTCGGTGCTGCTGTTAGCTCTTCTTTGCCTGAAAATATCCCACGGTGAGCTAATGGAGAAAATACCAGTAGAGAGGGTGTCCAAATGGCTTCATCTTCAGTGGTGTTATAGATATTGATATTGAGGGCCTTGATCGTGTCCTTAACGTGATCAGATAATTGACTCTACAGACAATTCCAATCCTATATGCCATCTTTGAGAACATTATTCAATTGGATATTATTGTGGTTCACATCATCTGGGAGCAGATGATACAGGGGGAAAAACTGAGTCTAGTTGTCATACTAGAAGGACACATTTCCTTTCTCAACATTCCAATGAATATTCGTTTCTGCCACTTCTTTGATCTCACATAGGGCTTTCCAACAATGAGAGTTCCTATTGTTCCAATAAGCTGCAGAGGGGTGGTTACGAGTGAGGTACTTACCCTTCATAAAATCACTCCATAGGGAATTAGTGGTTCTTAGAGACCACCATTGTTTGTCCTTGAAAGCTTGACAAGCATCTGAGAGTCTTCTAAAGTTACTATCCCATTCTTTGTAAGGATAGCAAAGATTTTGCCAAGCAATTCAATGATATTTACCACCAGTAATCAGGACAACTCTTCTACTAGTAGACAGGCGCTTAGTGTGCCACCCTCTGATCCTACTGATGACATTGTTAACAATACCATAAAAGTGAGAGATCCTCTTTCTTCCAACAATCAATGGGCATCCCAGATACTTGATAGGGAAGAGGTGATGGTTCGTACCAGTAATCCCTTTGATTCTATTAATAGCAGAGTTATTGAAATTGGGTGACAAAGCAAAACAACTCTTGCCTTTATTAATAAGTTGACCTGAAACCATCTCATACTTGGTAAGGGTATCCAGCACCTATCTTAGAGTATTTTTGCTAACATTACAAAACAAAATGGTGTCATCAGCAAAAGCTAGATAATTGATAGCAGGGCCATTGCAATTCATGTAAAAACCTTTATAACCAGCAGTAGATCGGAGATTATTAAGCATCTCGGAGAGAAGCTCTGCACTAAGGATAAAAAAGGAGGGAGAAAGGGGGTCTCCTTGCCTCATTATACGTGCCTAATGCCATTCACAGTCACTGAGTACCAATTATGAGAGATGTAATTGTGTATGAGGCTGATACAAAGTTCAGAGAACCCCATCTTCATGAGAGATATGTATAGAAAATTCCAGGAGACCCTATCATAGGCCTTAGTCATATCTAACTTTAAGACCACATTTCCTCCTCTTCTAGGTTTATTAATGTCATTGAAAATTTCTTGGGAAAGAATATTATTTTCAGTTATGGCTCTGCCCTTGACGAAGCCACTTTGGTTCCTAGAGATAATCCTAGGCAAGATGGAGGCAAGTCTAGCATTTAGGATTTTGGAGATAATCTTGGAAGACACATTGCAGAGGCTAATAGGTCTCAAATCAGAGAACTGTTGAGGGTGCTCAACTTTAGGTATCATAACAAGGCAGGTGTGGGAGAAATTTTTGAAAGAATAGATCCATTAAAAAAAGCCATCACTGCCTTATGCACATCTTGTCCTATGATTTGCCAAGTCTTTTGATAAAAGTATCCACTGAATCAATCTGGGCCAGGGGCACTATCAGCATCAATAGAAATTTTTTTTCTTTAATCTCCTGTAGGGAAGGGATATTAGTAAGCATAAAGTTGTCTTCATCAGAGATGCATCTCTCTAGACAGTTAAGGGCGGAATAATCATCAGTGTAATTCTCCTAAGAAAACAAATGTTGATAGAATCTGACAGCTCCTTCTACAACAACATTATTTCCCTCAAGCCATTGGTTTTGATCATCCATGATTTTCTTGGTTGCAAGTTTCCTTCTGTTGTCTTTAATAATCCCATGGAAGTTGGTAGTATTTGAATCAACCTTATCCAGCCACTCGATCCTAGCTTTTTCCCTCAACATAGAGTCTTGGATCTTGAGGTATCTAGTGAATTCAGCTCTGGATCTTGAAAGTTCACTTATGTTATCAGAGGTGTTGTTCAGTAGACAGTTATCCTCCAATATCCTCAATTGGGTCTCAAGTCTCTTAGGCTCCTCATAGATATCCCCAAAGGTCTGTCTTGACCAAGTGCTCAGGGCATTGCTAGTCCTTTTGAGCTTCTGATGAAGGGTATATAAGGTATTCCCATTGAATTCTTCATTCCAAGCATTTTGAACTGTTTGAATGTACTTATGATGGTCGGTCCAGAAGTTTAAGAACTTGAGGAACTTGAGGTACTTGATTTGTTGGGTGATTTAATTATTGATTTTGACAATAAGAGGGGCATGATCAGAGCAGGCCCTAGATAAGTGAGTGCTAGTAGTGGCATTTAAAGCATCAATCCAGGCAGTACTATAGACCATCATGTCCAGTCTCTTCCAAATGGTGGTTGGTGGATCTCTATAATCACACCAGGTGAAGATAGATCCAATGAAGCCAGCATCTTGAAGATCGCATTCATTAAGACACTCAATGAAGTCCAAGCTCTCAACCATTTTGTGGCACCTACCTCCTTTTTTAATCACTTGAACTTACCATATTGAAGTCTCCAATAACCACCAAGGTTCCTGGATATTGTTAGAGAGATTTTTCATGTCTGACCACAGTTTCACTCAAAGATCTTATGTGCATTTTGCATAGACCACAGTAAGGAAGAAGTCAGGACCATTATTGTGAGTGACTCTGAGGTGCACATGTTGATCCTTATCCATAGTAATATCCACAGTAATATCGTTGCTCCACAGGATCCAAATTTTAATGGAGAAATTATGAAAGTCATACTACATATAAATCTTCTTTTGTATTTCTCTAATTTACTACTATCGACCATCGGTGCTTGAAGACAGATTAGAGGGAGGTGAAATTGTTGCTTGATAGTTTGAAATCTCTCCAGGGATCCTTTGGACGTTATCCCTCTAATGTTCCACCAGACTGTGTTAATCATTAGAAAGATTGGGGGATAAGGTTGTTTGATCATCCTTGTGGTAAGTTGATTTGTTAGTTTTGAAGAAACAACCTCCACCAGTGTTCTGGTTATTTCTAGGGGAGAGATTGTTATGTTTTGTGACATTTTGAGTAATCTTCATGGTAATAGCTCCTAGGTTCCTCGAATTCCCCATCAGATTTTGAGGAATTATTGGTCTCATCAAAGCAGTCCACAATCATGTCTTGATCTCTGAGAACCCTTTCTATGTCCTCCATATTTTGCTCATGTTTACTCTCGATGGGTGATTCCTTCTGGTTATATATTCCAGGGTCCGGTGGGGCTGGCCTCAGTTCCCAGTAAGAGCTAAATTCTTAGAGTTGGCACCACTAATTCCAGGTTCTAATTCTTCTTTCCTTTCCCTTTGCTACTTTTTCCTCTGATCTTTTGACTTGGGGGATACTGAGAGCTGGCCAATTTGTTGTACCACTGCTAATATTACTCTGACCCTCTATCATAACACTCTACTGAATAGTATTCTGAGGGATAGAGATCTTATTCTTAAATTCTTTTTCTCCTTTTGTCAATCCATTGGCTCCTTTCTCATTCACACATCCCAAATTAGCCCTGGAATCTTGTAAAGATTCCTCCACAACATTGGAACTTGAAGAGGGACCTCCTTTTGCCATTTTCACACTAAGCTTTGCTTGTTTCTTATTTGCATTTTCCTTCTCCTTTGTATCTTGAGCTTTGTCCCATCTGGTGCTTTTAGGGGGTTGTTGGAGTATTGTCTCCAATGTTTGGTCTTCTTTGTCAACTCCAGTATATAGGGTAGTCTCCATCTCAGCAGACTCTACTGAATCCTTAAGCTTCTCGAACATATTAGCTCCCTCACCAAAACTTTTGTTTTGGATTTTTGTTTTTTGTTGCTCCCATGCTGGTGATCTGTAAAGGGTAGAATTATCATCTTTAAAGACAACTCCTTTGTACCCTTTTCCCTGCTTTTCTATTCTCGAAATTATGCCACCCTTCATTAACACCAATTATGTTCTGTCTTCTCCACGCTTCGACATGTTTCAGAGGCGTTGGTGTTGGCATCTTTAGGGAAGTCTTCACGTTGCTTTGGATAGTTGCCTTGGGCACTAGATGTAGCAATGTTAGTGTTGTCCCACTTGGTTTGTAGTTTTGGTATCACATTGCCTCCATGATTCCCCTGCTCATTTGGCCATAGGTGTCTGCTTCTTCCTGCATCCTTTTGAAGTTCTAGGTGTAGGACCCTACACCTCTCCTCGTAATGGCCTTGTAGTTTATAATGGAAGCAGTATGCAGGGATAGCCTCATACACAATTTTTGTTCAAACCTTTTCAGTTCACCTCTTGAGTTCCTTATTTCCACAAAGACCTCTGTGATTAGTGGTTTGGCTAAGTCAATTTCAATCCTCATTTTAGTAGTGGTAGGTCTAGTTTTTGATAGAGTTGCTTTATCCATTACAATAGGAGTGCCAACTGGGCCAACAATACGACATAAGGCATCCCATTCATAATAGTGCCATGGGAGGTCTGGTAGGTTAATCCAGACTGGGGCAAGCATGGTTTCTGCATCAGGTTTGAAATTAGGTGTCCATTTGACAATTTTCATACTGTTGTTCTCATCCAGGTGTATGAAGTCTCTTGAATAAATTGCATTGAAGTCCGCTTCATTCTCCACATTAATGAGACCTGAGGTCTTTAAACCCAATTTTCAAACTTCCTTTGACTTTGATAATTTTCGCAAATTATGTCCTAATCCTTTCAATGGAGGGGTGAGTTCGAATGAACTTACCCACGATGGTCCATTTGCAGGTATGCTAGAAGGTCATGTTCTTCTTTGGTGAAGACCACCACAACTTTCCAGTCCACAATCTCATGTTTTCTGGGAGGTAATCTGAACCGACTTTTGGTGTGAGTGAAGTCCCTATTAGCTAGAGTTCCGGCATAAGAGGGCAGTTGAGTAAAATTGAGGTTCCCATCTCTAAAAGGTGAAGAAATTGGATCGGGATATCCGGATGTTTTGTTAACGAAGACCCGTAGAGGTCAATTGAGATGGACATAGGAGTTTTGCTGTGGAAACTAGCCGTTATCAGCGAAAGGAGCCGTTATACGCCGATTAGATTTGCAATTGTAGGGAGAATTTGAAGAGAGTGAAAGTCAGGGGCGTGATAAACATTTTATCCGTCAAATACAACGGGCTCTATGTGTTATATATTTCTCGCTTTAATACGAGAGTTTCAAGATTAAATTGCTCGATTTTGAGTAAACACTGAGTACAAATACGTTTTTTTTTTACTCATTGTCATATAAGTCAGTCTAGGAGCATGCCTGCGTGCATTATTGAATGAAGCTTTTAGTTGCGACATAAATTTCAGCTATTAGTCATGTCATGGGCGGCTTTCCAGCCATGCCCCATGACCCCTTGGACGCGCCCTGTGGCATCTTGGCAAGCCTCCCAACACCTAGCGCCACTGTCGGCCCCGTGGTCTTGGCAGCTCCAAGTGACAAAAGCGCAAGCGCCTCTGTCGCTCCACTGACAGCCAACGCCAATGCCCAGCCACAGGTAGATGCCCATAGCGCCGCTAAAATATATGTGAAGCACGGTTATTGGCAGGTGCGAATCGTAGAGGGCGACGAGCACAAGACGACGTGCAAGACGAGGTATGGGTCATATGACTTCCTGGTGATGCCGTTCGGCTTGACTAATGCACCAGCCATATTCTGCACCCTAATGAATCAAGTCTTCCGAGAATATATTGATGAATTCGTGGTGGTCTACTTGGACGACATTGTCGTATATAGCCAGACATTGGAGGAACATCTAGAGCATTTGCGAAAGGTCTTATCCCGATTGCGGGAGCATGAATTATATGTGAAGCTGTCCAAATGCTCATTTGCTCAGAAACAGATAGACTTCCTCGGGCATGTCATTGAGGAAGGGCGGATAAAGATCGACCAACAAAAGATTCAGGCTATCACAGATTGGCCGCCGCCTAAGGACGTCCACGCCTTGAGGGCGTTCCTTGGCCTATGCAATTTCTACCGCCGTTTTGTGAAGAACTATTCCCTCATTGCCGTACCGCTAACAGAACTCCTCAAGAAGGCCACATCTTGGGATTGGGGATCTAGGCGAGCAGAGGCCTTCAACGCCTTGAAAACGGCTATGTCTAGTAGCCCCGTCTTGGCCCTCCCTGATTTGGCCAAGCCATTTGAGGTACAGACGAATGCCTCCGATTATGCACTTGGTGGAGTCTTGCTTCAGGATGGACATCCTGTAGCCTATGAGAACCGGAAGCTAAAGGATGCAGAGCGGCACTATGCCGCCTACGAAAAGGAATTGTTGGCTGTAGTTCATTGTCTTCGCCTTTGGAGGCATTATCTGCTGGGAACCTCATTCGTGGTTAAGACAGATAACACAGCTATTAGCCACTTCCTTACCCAGTCGAAGTTGAATGGTCGACAGGCCAGGTGGCAGGAGCTTCTAGCGGAATTCCACTTCAACTTGGAGTACCGCAGTGGGAAGACTAACCAAGTTGCTGATGCACTCAGTCGGAGGGCGGATCTCGCATCCGTGTGCCTACTCGCCACCCTTAGGGGGAGCGAAGTAGCCACCAACATCAAAGACCAGATACTAGGTCTCCTCATCAAGGATCCTGCTGCACAGTATTTGGTTACTTTGGTAGAACAAGGCAAGACTCGCCAGTTCTACATAGAAGATGGTTTCTTGAAAGTGAAAGGAAACCGACTTTATGTCCCTAAGGGAGGAGAGCCACGAAGGACACTTCTGGCGGAATGCCACGACACTTTGTGGGCAGGTCATCCTGGTGAAGAACACACCATGGCGTTACTTCGCCGTGCATATTATTGGCCTCAAATGGCCGACGACGTTGCTCAGTACGTGAAAACTTGTCTAACATGCCAAAAGGACAAGTCGGATCGTCCGACACAAGCAGGACTCTTGGAACCACTAGCTGTTCCAAAGCGGCCTTGGGAAAGCGTTTCTCTAGATTTCATCACCGGCTTGCCCAAGGTTGGGGATCTTACAACTATTCTGGTTGTGGTGGATCGGTTTTCCAAGTACGCTACCCTTATAGCAGCCCCACAGTATATATCAGTAGAAGATACAGCTCGACTCTTCTTCTCTCATGTCGTGAAATATTGGGGTCTGCCCAAAGAGATCGTAAGTGATCGCGACTCGCGCTTCACTAGTAACTTCTGGACGCAACTCTTCAAGTGCCTTGGGTCAAAACTAAGTCACATTTCAAGCTTTCATCCGCAATCTGATGGCCAAACGGAGCGGTTCAACGGCATGCTGGAGGAATATCTCCGCCACTTTGTAACTGGTTCGCAGAAGAATTGAGTGAAGGTTTTGGATACTGCTCAGCTGTGTTTCAATTCACAAAAGAGCTCCAGTACCAACAAGAGCGCTTTTGAAATTGTTACCGGACAACAATTGCTACTCCCACACACTGTGAACGCTCCAAACATGGCAAAGTCTCTCCGAGCTGCTAGCTTCTCAAGAGAATGGAAGCGAAATTTGGAGATAGTGCGGAGCTATCTTGTTAAAGCCCAAAAGCGGATGAAGAGGCATGCTGATCAAAACCATCGCTTTGTTGAATATCAGGTAGGAGACAAAGTGATGGTCAAAATCCCAAAGCGGTACTTATTTGCGAGAGTCCATGACCCTCGCCTGTTGCAAAAATATATTGGACCCTTGTCCATTGAAAAGCGCATTGGAAAAGTGGCATACCGGGTGGATACCCCAGCTTGGTGGAAGATTCATCCTGTCTTCCATGTCAGTCTCCTGAAACCTTTTCGGGAAGATACGGAGGATCCTGCACAGAGCCAACTTACAATCCCCAGTATTCGGGGCCCCATTCAGCTGGAAAAAGGCGTGCTGAAGTTATCCTTGACGATAGAGTGATTCATGCCTCCAGGAAAGATCACCAAGAGTTCTTGGTGAAATGGCAGGGACGTGACGCAGAGGAGAATACTTGGGAGAGGGGGACAAACCTCAAAGCCTTCAAGAGCCTAATTGACGATTATCTTGCAAGTAAGGCGCCGAGGACGTCGCCAACTCAGGTTGGGGAGAATGTCATGGGCGGCTTTCCAGCCATGCCCCATGACCCCTTGGACGCGCCCCGTGGCGTCTTGGCAAGCCTTCCAACGCCTAGCGCCACGGTCGGCCCCGTGGTCTTGGCAGCTCCAAGTGACAAGCGCGCAAGCGCCTCTGTCGCCCCACTGACAGCCAGCGCCAATGCCCAGCCACAGGCAGATGCCCACAGCGCCGCGCGCTCGGACCCTGAGCCGAATGACAAAGTTGCTGCTGACGGACTTGTTTCTACTTTGTAGAAGACTAAGTCCTTTTCTCTGTAAATATAGAACAGATTTACTTTATTTTCTTTCAATATGAATTTACAGCTTTCTTAGGTCAACTCTTGTAACTTTGGTTTATTTATTTTAAGCATTATTAGGGGGGTATAAGCATTCAAACATTCAAGCAAGCAATCATTTTTCTGTACTGGTGTCTCGCCCCCTCGATACCGCGTAGCTTTTGTAATAGCCTTTCATTTATACAAGCAAGCTCTTTTCTCAATTTTCTCTACGAGCTCTCAATTCTCTCGTTGTTCACGATATTGGTTTTCCCGCACGGCACTGACAATCTAGTCTAGCATGCGGAGGGGACCTCAGTTGGCGGACGACAATCGCACTGATAGCGATTGCCTTACGTCGCCCTTCCAAAGAACCTCAGGAAGGCGCCAGGTAACAGTCAGCATGAAAGAGTTTTAACTCTAAATCAATTATGAATTTTGTAGAGTACTACTCTATTCAAATTAAGGGTGTGTTTGGTGTGAAAGGAAAACATTTTCTGGAAAATATTTTTCAATTTTTCATGTTTGGTTGGTTTAAATATTTTGAAAAATATTTTCCTCATCAACTCATTTTCCTCCAATTTGGAGGAAAATATTTTCTCTATCAAAAGGAGGAAAAATATTTTCCAAAATTCTTTTTCAACCTTCTCTACCATATTCTCCATGCCCACCAACCCACCCTCACCTACCCTACTCCCAAACCACCCCAATCCCCTACCCCCTCCCCCCACCATACCCCACTCACACCAACCTCGCCTACCACCCACCATAAATAGAAATATTATTAAGAGTACTTTCTTTTCATATTGTAGATAGAGTACTTCTTTTTATTTCAACAAAATGAGTATATTCTCTTCATGATGTAGTAAAAATATTTTCTTTCATTTCAACAAAACGATTACATTCTTTTCATGATATAGAAAAAGTAATTTCTTTCAATTCAACAAACTAAGTATTTTCTTTTCCTGATATAGAAAAAGTATTTTTTTCCAACAAAGTGAGTATTTTCTTTTCATGATATAAAAAAAATATTTTCTTTCATTTCAACAAACTAAGTATTTTTTTTCCTGATGTAGAAAAAATATTTTCATTCATTTTAACAAAACGAGTACATTCTTTTCATGATGTAGAAAAAATATTTTCTCATTTCAACAAATTGTGTATTTTCTTTTCATAATATATGAAAATATTTTCTTTCATTCAACAAAATGAGTAATTTTGTTCATATTGTAGAAAAGATACTTTCTTTTTCAACAAAATAAAGTATTTCCTTTTTAATTATCGAACTCAAATTTTAACGTTGTTCTTGTGTGAAAAAGTAAAGTAGCACATTAATTCTTTTGGGTTTGTGTGAATTTTGAAAAGAATAACTAAATTCTTGAAGAAAATGGAGTCTGGGAGGGG
>MCJB01049580.1:14840-36335 GCA_002018475.1 Nicotiana obtusifolia | reverse complement strand
ACTCTTGTCTTGTGTTCTTATATTTTATAATTTTACTAACTTTGAATATATTTCAAGGTTTGATATTTGAATCTAATTATAAATTTTGAAACTAATTGAAACTTTGTAAGAATATTATATAGTAACTTCTTTAATTCTAAGTTTAACTTTTAAAATTTAACTTTGACATTTGAATCAAATTATAAATTATGAAACTAATTGAAACTTTGTAAGAATATTATTGTAACTTCTTTAATTCTAAATTTTAACTTTGAAACATACTTTTCATTTCAAATATATATTCAAAGTTAGTAATATTTAGTTGTTATATTTTCAAAAACTTATAATTTCCTTCTACTACACTACTACAAAATTTATAATTTTTCTAACTTTGAAGTTTGAATATATTTCAAGGTTTAAAATTTGAATCTAATTATAAATTTTGAAACTAATTGAAACTTTGTAAGAATATTATATAGTAACTTCTTTAATTCTAATTATAAGTTATATTTTCAAAAACTTATAATTTCCTTCTACTACACTACTACAAAATTTATAATTTTACTAACTTTGAAGTTTGAATATATTTCAAGGTTTGAAATTTGAATCTAATTATAAATTTTGAAACTAATTGAAACTTTGTAAGAATATTATATAGTAACTTCTTTAATTCTAATTATAAGTTTGAAACATATTTTTCAATTATTTATATAGTTAAAATAAATGAGTCAAATGGTAATTAACTAATTATTAAAAAAAAATCAAAAAAAAAATAGAATTAACCGGTGACCGGCCGGATCGGACCGGTAGACCGGCCACCGGTACCGGTCACGAGCCGGTCGAGTGGACTTTAGCCGGTAAGGCCGGACCGGTTGGGACCGGTTAGGTCCGGTTTTAAGCGCACTAACGATACCGGACTGGGAAAAAAATCCGGTCCGTGACCTGACCGGACCACTAGCCACCCCTACAAGCTACACAGATTTTTAAACTTGTATATGTTGAATTTGTACATGGCATATGGATGGAAGGGAATCTTTGAGTTTCTGAGAAATAAAGCAAAAACTGATAGAGTATAACAAGGGAGATTGCAATAGTTTGTAGTGTTAGAGCTTCCCCTAGAATTCATAAAGTAGTTCATAGACTTAAATTCTAGATTAGTTATGTGTAGTTCTGATTTATGTTGTTTGAGATAACAGGCTGTGTGTAGCCTTGTTATGGATCATGTAAATATTTATTTGATGATTAATACAAAAAATTAGTTACCAAAAATGTATTACGTTTATATCATTTTGCTGGACAAGTAGCTTTCTTCGAAAGAGCAATAAGGATTGTGATGAAGTGTAAGTACTCATTTATCCTTAATCAAAGATCTCGAGTTCGAACTATAGGTACGAAGTCGCCTTGGTTATTTGAACCATGTAAAACATCCTATTATTTAGGACTTAAGTCTTTGAAGTTAACCAAAAAATTTATTAAAAATTTTATATTCACGTATGGAAAATATGTACCGCTTTAGAGTTCAAGCCAACATGGAATGTTTTTAGGGATATTTTAAAGTGCTGCAATACTTTTTTACGCAATAAAGGGTAATTATTATGATAACCAAATTCATGAGATTAGTCAGCATGATCAAGTAATTGTAAAAGTGTCTTTTTTTTTTTTAAGTATACTTTAGTCTTGATTTTGCCTATAAATTTTGATCTTCCTACTTTTAGTTTCTACGAATCAACATTGTGTCTCGTAAGAAAATTGTTCAAAAAGAGTTTTATTATCAATCATGCAAACCTTGATAATAGTCCAAGGGACCAAAGACTCTATGTTCATTGAGCTTATTTTGTACGGTTAGTCAATTCGAAAATTTACTGGACAAGTAATTTAAAATAGGATGATAATTTACTCACTGCACAAAATTAAGACTATAAACATGTAAATTAGGAAAATAATAATAAACTTCTTTATTTGCTTGTTAATTTTAATATTCTTATATTATGGCGATCTTTTTATCATTCAATCAAAATCTCCTTTTGTTATATTTATGTACAAAAATATTTAAGTAAATGAAATACAAAGAGGTATCAGAGGACTCATGTGCCGTAAAATTTATTCTTTTATTTGATTTTGCTAAATATGATCAATATTTATCACTCTCAAACACTTATATTTTACTTTAATTCCTATTTTATAACTCAAAGAATATTGTTTAATAATATTTGTGTAATTTTTAAAATCGAGGTTCACGCGCAAATATGACTAGTATGTAAAAAAAGGTCAAACTATATGCATCACTAAATGTCAAATTATATGCTATGATCTATAGAATCGCAAAAATTTATAATTTCCTCCCCAAAATTTTCATCTAAAGCCATAATCGTCATTGTTAATTTCCAGATCCCCCTTCTCTCTCTACGCGTCAATGGCGACCTCGAATTTCACTCTTCTACTTCTCGCTTTTTCTCTCCTCGCCGTCTCCGCCGCCGCTAGACCATGCAAAACCCTATTTTTCATCACTTCCACTTCCTATTATCACATCCCCACAACCACCACTTCTCAAAACCCTAACCCTAATTTCCTCCTCCCTAACCCCTCTATTTCTCCCCGATTCCTAACTTTCTCCTTCAGCTCCATCAGTTTCCGTGACGGCAGTTCAAAATTCGGACTCAATAGACCCTCAATTTTCTTCCGGAAATCCGACCCCATGCTAATCCGAGGACCCGACCCGATCTTCTACAATCGGGACGACGCCGTAGAACAGGTAGAAGAAGAACTGAACAGTCGAACTTCGACGTCGATGATGATTCCGGTGGAATTTTACTCGTCGGTGACGAGCTCCGTTCGTGATCGTTCGAAGGATATCATGAGAGTCGTCGGCGCTTTGCTTTTAGGCGTAGGCTGCGGCGGATTGACCGCCGCAGCGATGTACTTGATCTGGTCCCTTTTCTGGCCCAATCGCTTTGGTTTTGAGGATTCCGAGGATGACGGTGATGATGACGTTAGTCCTAAGAAGATGGGATACGTAGCGATTCCGACTAAGGTTGTGGATGATGAGTTGAAGAAAGCTGCTGCTCCGGCTAAAGAAGTAGCATAAGGGGTCTGTAATTACTTGAATGCATTTGCTATTGATGCTTTGGAATTTGATGAACAAATGCGTTGAATTGTACTGTGACTTTGTTGTTCTTATTAATATTGAAATGTCGCGGATCATGTGAAGGTCTATTAAATAACTGTAATAGTGTCATGGAGCTGCTCGACCTCCATTTTCATTGGGTAATATACAGTGTATCATTATGAACAAATTTCTCGATTATGATGCTTTCCCTCTTGCATTTGGACATTGAACATCTTTGTTTTCTGGTAATGTGACATCTTGTCCAGGGGCGAATGTAGACTGTTCAATCTACGATTTCATCCGAACTCAGTAGTTTTGCATTGGACCTTGTATATGTGATAAAAAAAATTCACTAATTAAGTACTACTAATTGATTTGAAACCCAGTAAATCAAAATGAGTGGTGATAGAATTTCAAACTCGAACTCTTAAAGTTCAAATCCTGGATACGTCTTTGGTCTTGTCCAATGTGCTACTCCTTGTGTTAAAAGTGATAGTTGAAAGGTGATACCGAAAAGGAAAATTATATCTGTGTGCTTTCGATAGGACTTTGTTGTAAGTATCTAAAGTGGCTACCAACATGATCCATGCACTAGAGTTGTAATTTCCAACTCTGTTGCAGGTTTGCTCGCAGTGTCTTTACAGGGAGTTGAAGGGAGCTCCAGAATATCTTTTTTCTCTAGACTGTTGGTATAGAATATGTGCTGTGTCTAATACAATTAGAGGTGATGTAGGCATCTAGAGCAGTCCACTCTGTTTACAAATATGTGCTGTGTCTAATACAATTAAAGGTGATGTAGGCATCTAGAGCAGTCCACTCTGTTTACGCTCCTTGTCAAGAGATTGAACACTTATTGGTGCTCTTCCACTGCATCTCCTCTAATGCCAATGATCTACTTTGCCACCACAGCACAATCAAGAAAAGATTGCTTTTCAAGTGTGTTCATCAAAATAGGCTTGTAATATGATAGTTCATGGCTAATCACACAAACTCCTGTGGTATTTTCCATCAGCATCAGCAATATCATCACATAATCTTACCTCAAACCTCTTCCTTAGGTATCAATGCTGTAGTTGGCAATTCATAATAGATACCTCAATTTGATCATTGGGGTTATGATGGGTAACGTATTTTGACCTAGGTTGCTCTATTCATTTTGGGGGCCTTTGAGGAAGAGGTGGGTTTGGGTAAAGGAGTAGACTAAAATGGGCTTGACAGGAAGCTTGATCTGGCTATTGTCAGTGAGATTGTGAGCAACGTGTGGCTCAACTATGGCCAAGATCTTAAGGGTATGGAAAGGACCCCCAGTACCCAGACAAAGTGTGAAATGAACTTCCGCATATATTACACGATAACTTCGAAATATTTGGTGTATATTGCTGTCTAACTAATAACTTATTGAGAAAGTTTTGGTTGGCGCCAAGAGTTATGTTTCTGTTTGATATTATTTTGAGTTGATACAAGCATATTGGGGGCCATTTGTTTCTGAATTTGGAGACACCCCTCAATGTTTATATGTTTCAAGAGGACATGTTTATAGGTTTTACCCACTTATCATGTCACGTCACTCTGTCTGTTTGCATATTGAATTGCTGGTTCAGGTGCTTGCTTCAGTTTCACTGTTCAAGATTTCTTGCCTATATTTCATGTTTGAAATGCACGTGCATGAGAGTTGAACTCAAGTCATCCGGCTTGCTAAGCAAGTAATCTGACCATTCTCTTTGATAATTTAGCCATTTTCTAATGTCGGAGGATTATTTGCTTTCGCTGTTGCATTATATTTCCCCTGCATAAAAGGATGGGTGTTGGGTGCAGCCGATCAAAGCTGCCTTTTGAGCTGGCTTCTCCCATTCAAAGAAAAAGTAGTATTTCCTTTGTAAAACAAAATCTTGAAGTGAAGCGAATGCATTATTGCATGAAAGAAATGTTAAGGCTGGTCAATTGCATTTGGTAGGAGATGCATGATCTAACTTAATCGCAAGTGTATTCATTATTCCATTCCATTCTAAATCCAATCAAATTTGGATTTCGAAGTCTCTACATTTTACTTTTAAGTGATAAGGGAGTAAAAAAAAAGCTATACTTTATTCTTTATGGTATTGTCTCATCAGCGTGCATAGTTTAATAGTCAAGCCTATCCTTTTGTGCCTGTCATCAATCTGTATATATCCCATTCTTATAGTTTAGTATCATAAATCGATAGGCAATTCGTCCTTTTTCCTCCTTTCATCATAATTTCCTAAGGCGATTCGTCCCTTTTCCTCCTTTCATCATAATTTGGGGCTTCCTCCTTTCATCATAATTTCCTAAGGCGATTCGTCCCGTTTCCTCCTTTCATCATAGTTTGGGACTTCCTCTTTTCATCATAATTTCTTAAGGCGATTCGTCCCGTTTCCTCTTTTCATCGTAATTTCTTATCACAAATCGACAAATGATCTGTCCTTTCTCCTTCTTTCGTCGTAAGATGTGATCTGATTCTGAAAAGAAATAATATCATGTGTTTAAGTCTGCTAGCAACCACTAGGTAGAGTCTATTTGTCTCCCGTCGTTCGGATCACATCCGTCCTAACTCAAGCCTCGATTATGAGAAAACGACCCTCTATGGCCCCTAAAACTTTTATTAGTTCATGTTCCCCGTAGACCTGAAATAGCTTTTAGGCCCAATTTATTGACAGTTATAGCCAATATTTCCAATGCACTTCTTTTCTTTTTCAGCCGCTTACTTCTCCTTTCTATTCTCATCCTCCCCTTCTTCAATCTACTAGTGACTTCCATCTTTCTCTCTCTTCTCATCTTCTCCTTTCTTCAATCTACCAATGACTTCCATCTTTCCTTCTCTTCTTATCTTTCCCCTTCTTCACTCCCTCCTTTTTTTCTTTTTTCTTTTGTTCTCCTATAGCGACACCAACACACATCTTTTTTTAGTTTTCTCTTTTTCTTTGCGATCTTCCTCCTATTCTCGGAAGCAAAAATATCTACCTTCTTTGAGTAATTTCCGGCAAAAGTCTGACGGTAGTTGTTGCTTTCTTCGCTTTTTGTCCACTTTCAGATATAGTATTGCATGATATTTTTTCGGATGAATTTTGCAAGAAGATTAGAAATGGAGAAAATAGCCCCTGCTGGAGAAAAGCTTTTTTCCGGTCAAGTTCGTTGTCCTCCATTACCGTCAATGCTCCTTTATTTATACATTGTGTAATTAGTTTATAATAATTGTATAATATGGTGTATAATCGGTGTGTATACATTATACACTAATGATACATTTATTATACATTGATATAATACATATACACTTTTTATACAAATTCAATGTTCATATAATTTTGTATATAAAGTGTAAGTGAATAAGTAATATATCTTTCGTATATAAACGTAAAATTTTTCTCTCACAAATACTCTCAATCTTTCTTTCTTTTTCTCTTTTAGATCTTATTTCTTTAAGTTCAGTTTGCCCGTTTATACTGCCTTTTGTTTTCTCTCCTTCTCACTTTTTTTTTCCCTCTCTTTTAGTCCTCAATTCTTTAGGTTTGGTGGTGAAATTAGGATGGATGAGGTTGGTCCAGGAGTGCGTGAGTCTGCTTTTTGATGATCTATCTTTTTCGGGTACGCGGTGGCGGTTGTGTAGTGGTAGTGGGGGGAGGGGCGAGGTGAGTTTGATTTTTTATAATCTATTTTTAAGGGTATTGGTAGGGCGGTGCGGTGGCAGCAGTGTGCGGAAGTGGTAGCGGTGCGGTGACGGTAGCGACGACGACGGTGCAATAGGGCATGGGCGGATCCTCATTGAACTCAGTGGGTGCTGAAGCAACCATTATCTTTGTTTGTAGTTTGTATTTTAGTAAGAATTTGAAGAAATACATTGAAATGATTACATCTAGGAGCCAAAATTGAGGCTGGGTACTTTTGGTTTAGGTAGTGGAACAAAAGGCATTTGTGGTTGTTGATCAAGGGATCGATTCTGCACGCATATATTTTTGCTTGCCAGATTACTCCTTTCTTTTCTATTTGTTTATTTCTTTCCCTGTTCAGGCTTTTATTTTTTTTATTTTTTCCCCTTGTTACTGGAGAGTCAATAGGGGAATCCTGAAAATAATTCTCTTTTAAGAAACACAAGTGAATGACTTCTTTTTTTTAACGATTTGATTAAATTTTTCTTAATTTACCCATATATGTAATGATAATTATTAGATAGTTTTCTCTCATTAAATTTTTTCATCTTAACTCTTAATAATTTGCACATATACTTTATGGCGACTTACGTTAAAGTTTATTGAGCACCCATGATTTTAAAATTCTGATTTCGCCACTGTAATAGGGACAGGACAATGATGGAGTTTTTTTGTGTGGATGTTTGATAGATGACGAAAAAGGAAAAGTAAATGCGATGGAGCTGGCGGAATTTGGGCTGGCCATTCTAATATCTTTTATGCTACTAAATATATTTAAACTTTCGTGACTACCGGATGATATAAGTTTCCAGCGAATGACTACAAATGAATTTTGCTCCTCGATGATCTTTTTCTAACATTGTGGAAGGCTGATAAACAGAAGCATTTTTAAAGATGGAATACAGCGAGTCTGCGATTAGAACTCGGGCCACCAATAGATAAGCTATATTTCTTTAAGTTGGGTCTTGTGACTTTTTAGTCTTTATTAAGTCCATTCGTATCTACCAAAATGAGGTAAAAATTAGAGGCCACTTTTTTGGGATGGCTGTTAGAGTTCAGTCAAATTATAAATTAGAAAACTTTACGTCCTATAAAAAAAGGTTTATATTATATTTAAACTCTTCTAACATATTATTTTTTATAGTCATTTTTTAATTTTTATAGCAAAATAGGTATTTATGATATATACTAGCATTAAAGGGTCGATTGGTACGAACACAAGTAATGCAGGGATTAGTAATGCAGGGATTGTAGTGCTGGGATTATTTTTTATCAAGTGTTTGGTTCATTGTATTAAAAATTAATTATGCAATGTATAAGTCTGGATTTAGTAATTTTAAGTCTTATCCATGTATAGCTAATCCAGGGATTAGTAATCCCTTCCTTTCCTTAGTATTAGTTAATCCCTCATATGAGGTATAACTAATCCATGTATTAGGTAGGAGTAAATTGAATTGACCAACCAAACATGGTATTGGACGGATTAAATTTTTATACGGGGATTATTTTGCTTAATACGGCCTACCAAACGACCCCTAAATACGTTATGTGCCATTTTTCTCTCTCATTCTTTCAATTATTCTTTTCCAAAATCATTCCAAAATATTTCTTCTTTCTCTCTCCACGATCTCTCTCTCACAGTAAGATTGTATTTGCGATTTTTAAGCACGATTCTCTCTCACTTTCGACGTTTTTGCTCCAAAAATTCGTGATTAGTGTTAAAGTTTTTGAGTTTTTGGTCGGTTCAAACTTCTTCTTTTTCTCTTTACTTTTTCTATAAAATCTTCTCCATTGTTAGGATTTGAGCATAAAACTTCAAACTTCCTCTTCAATGGCTGATTCAACAACTTTGAAACAAGAGGGTCACTGCGGCTTTCTTCTGCACCGGATATTGTAATGGATTCCTCTACACGGATACTTTAATTTTTTTATGCCGGAGAAGATTCGAGGGCCGGGATTTTTGTTCGTCTCCATTTTTAGTTTTAATACAATGTATACAATATTTGCTTGGCCGGAAAACGCCATCTCCGGCGAACTTTCTTCTCTTCTTTGCTATTTAGTCACATACAATGATACAAATATCTTGTATTCTATATAAATTCACTCAAATACATTGTATTTTTACATAAATATATATGTTTTTTGGTTGTATTTATGTATTTCGAAGGTTTGTATTCTTCAATACAGCTGAAGACAAGATATAAAAATTGAAAACACTGAATACAAACATTAAAATAGAATAAAATATAAACAGTGAATACATTTAAATTTAAAATACAGTAAAATACACTGAATACAAATAAAAATACAGTGAATACAACCCATGAAATATACTGAATTTAGCAGAAATAACATGTATTAGGAATAACAAAATACTGTTAATATAAATACATGTGAATACACTATATATAAAATAGCGAATACAGTAAATACAAACATTGAATCTAATAAATGCAACAGTAAAAAAATTAAAATTAAAACACACTAAATACAAAAGTTATATACAATTGAAATATCATTCTAATTAATTAGGTCGATAATGAGACATGTTAGAATTGATTTTGTTGAGTTATATTAGGAATGTATCACGTTAATTGATATTATTTTCGTTATTAGACAGCTGGACATACCTATTTTTAAGGTGATTGACGTTACTATATTCATAAATACATGGCGCGAATACATGCGCGTACAACCCTGATTTTTAGGCCCTTTTTGGTGCTGTAGCAGCGCGAATACATGTGAATACATGCCCGTACAGCTGGACTGCCCTGATTTTAGGCGCTTTTTGCTGCTGTATTCATGAATACATGGCGCGAATACATATGAATACATGCGCGTACAGCTGGATTGCGCTGATTTTTAGGCGCTTTTTGCTGCTGTATTCATGAATACAACAACGCTAATACAGCGAATACACCACCGTAACAACTTAATAGTAGCTATAGGAAGTAATTATGTATATGGTAGCTATATGAAGTTAATAGCCACTAAACAATAGTGGTTTATGAAAATTCCTCAATAAATTATAACGGCAAAGTAGCTACTGATACGATTAAATTGACGTATTTGCCCCCAGCTAAAACACGAAACAAAACTCTGGTAATCAGTACTAGAGTTCAAAACTTTGACAAGTTAAACTCCAGTAAATAATGGTAGAATTCAAGAATGAATTCTCAAACCTAGGAATGATTCCTAATTTTTAAACCTTTACTAGTGAAAAATTCCAAGAATAGATTCCTAGTTTTTGAATTTTTACTAATGTAAAATTCAGGAATGATTCTTGGGCTTTTAATTCATAGTACTTCAGCAATTTGGACATTTATTAGTAAAAAATTCAAACTCCATAAATGAGTCCTGATTTTTGAATTTTTACTAGTGCAAAATCTAGGAAAATTCAGGAACGATTTATGAGTTTTAAATTCATATTATATTTCAATAATTTTACCGCTAAATATAAAACTCAAAAAAAAAAAATTACTGATTCTTGAACCTTTATTAGTGCAAAATCCAAAAAATCCAGAAATAAATTATGATTTTTGAATTCGCATTATTCTTAAAAAATTTTAACCTTTAAATATAAAATTTAGAAAAAATTACTAATTTTTGAACCTTTACTAGTATAAAATCCAAATAAATTCATAAGAATTTATAATTTTTGAATTCTCATTATATTTCAGTAATTTTTAACTTAAATATAAAATTCAGTAAAAATTATTGGTTTTTAAATTTTTACTAGTGCAAAATTCAGAAAAATATAGGAATGGTTTATGGATATTGAATTCATATTATACTTTTAACAGTTAAAGACCTACTGTTTCAGGTCATTCAAATTCCTAAAACAACTCCTGGATTTTAAAGTCATAATATTTTAAAATCCAATAACCGGAGTTGTTCTGTATTTGTAAATATGAGTATTTTCATCCAGTATTATATTTTCATATTAATAAGTAACTACTTTATTAATGCAAGCGGTTGCGGTTAGGAAAGGTGATATTGGCTTGCTAGACACGTGTCATCCTGGTTTATTTGCCACGTCCATATGGAACTCAAACTGAAGGTAGCCCCATGTTGTTCTTTCTCAACTTCTCTTCTATTTTGTTTTGTCTCTTCTGGTCTTCTCTCTTCCGGCTCAATTTATGTGCTTTGCCGAAACAGTTATAAGTTAAGTTATATTTTGCCTGGATTTTTCCTTTCTTTACCTCAACTTTTCTGCATATGCTAAGGTATTTGTGTATTCCCTTGAGAGTATCGGCTTTGGTACATAGAAAATTTAATATGTCAAGCGTTTTTGTTCTATGTGTTTGAGAAATTCTTTTCAATGAATCAGACTTTCTATTATAGTCTTCGGATTTAATTTTAATTTTGGGTAAACGTGCGCATAGCGGTGATAAATTTTAAGATTCTTTCGTGTAGTATTAGTTATGGAAGTGTTGTTGATTAATGATTCACCAAATATGTACTGAAGGAAAACCTTGCATAAATTTACGGGGTACTTGACTAAGAAATTCTTCTTTCATATTTTCCAAGATTTACAGTAGGCAGAAACACTTGGACGTTCATCCAGGTTCTGCATTTAGTGTGATCTGGCGGTTGTAAGGAATTAAATGATGTTACTGTATTTAGGTTCTTAATTTAATTTACTTACTGTTCATTCCATTAGCTTAATTTTCTCTCATGCATAGTATATGTTTTTTTGTTAGCTCATTTGCTACTGGTTACTTCAGTTAGATAAGTCATCTTCATGTTTTATTTGATTATGAGTTTTTCCCATGTATTGTCTGTGTCTCAATCCTGTTGTACGTTTATCTGTTTATACATTGGTGTTTCTCTACTTTCCTTATATATGTATATTTTACCCTGTGTATACAGGTGAAACCGAGCCTGTTGGACACCTCGGTTCTCGATGGAGTAAACGGAGCGGAAACATGATCGTAAGAAATTAGAATCGGGACGAGGAGCCCCTCGAGTCGAAGTCCGGACAAAACACCTGCCCTCGGAAGGATCGGGGCCACATCCCCAAGTCCAATTCGAACCCCAAAATTTCAGAGAGCATTACAAGATAATCGAGCACGACTAGCAAAGGGTTGCAATATTTGTGCCCAGCAGGATGTCACGGTGTGAATCTCGGCACGTATCAGCAGATAATCTGTAATTAGCAAAATGGAAGATTTTTACCTTTTATGGAATTGTACTTAGGGTAAAACTTCCCTACTATATAAAGAAAAGTCTCACTATTCATTAGAGACGTTGTAATACGTACGTATATCAAGGCAAAATATTTTTATTTTCTATGTTATTCAAAGTTCTTACTTTTGTTCATCAGTTCTTCATTGTTGTGAGCACGGGATTGAAGGCAGATATAACATTAAGCTGTTACTGAGACCGGGATAACTCCCCTTAATTGGTTTGACAATTTATTACATCCTTTATCTGTTTGATCTAACGTTTTTTATCATTTGTATTGAATTAATCCGCATATCCTTAAAATCACATACAAATTTAATTGTTATCCGTTTTTTAGGATAAATGGTTTGGCTCCCACCATGGGGCTAAGGATAATACTGGTAACTCAATACAAATTTCTATAACACACTCTATTTTACACTTGTTCTTTGAGCTTTTAATTTCAAGTCAAATTAAAAATGTCAAACTCCCAATCTACACATTTGAATGTTGATGCTGAGTCCAGCCACCACGTCGAGAACAACAACATGGTGCCCAGCAACAAGGTGCCCCCTGTTGACCCCAACGGAGTTCTAGTCACGGATCCGATCGATGCTTACTCACACGTGGCTATCGAAGCAAACTTGCCTTCTGACCCTGAAAATAGCATTCGCGGGGCAGCCCGATTGATAGCCCGAAGTACACACGGTGACGAAGGTGATGGGATCAACTTGCGGATGATCTTCGAAATGTTACATGCTCAACAGGCAGCGATAGACTAGCTGCAGAACCAAAGCCGCGCCCCCAGCAGAGTCGAGCCCGAACCATCCCGAGAAAACGCTCACAGAAATTGACCGGCCTTAGAAAAGCCGGGTGAAGCAAAATCGAAACCAACCCCGAGATAATAAAGATGCTTGAGGAATTGACAAAACACGTGGAATCGTGAGAAAAGAAAATCGAAGCCGACGACAAAAAAGTGGAGACCTTAACTCCATGGTCGATTAAATCCCAGGAGCACCACTGGTACTGAAGGGCCTGGATTTCAAGAAATTTGTCCAAAAGCCTTTCTCTCCAAGCGTAGCTCCAAAGCCAATCCCAAAGAAGTTTCGTATGTCCGAAATTCCGAAGTACAATGGAACAGCTTATCCAAATGAACATCTGACCTCCTACACGTGTGCCATCATTGGGAACGACTTGAAAGATGACGAAATCGAATCCGTTCTACTGAAAAAGTTCGAAGAGACCTTGTCAAAAGGACTTATGATATGGTATCACAACTTAACCCCTAATTCTATGACTCGTTTTCTATGCTTGCAGATGCCATTGTGAAAGCGTACCCCGAGGCCATTAAGGTCGAGACCAAGAAGTCGGACCTTTTCAAAGTGAAGTAAAGAGATAATGAGATGCTCAGGGAATACGTGTCAAGGTTTCAAATGGAACGGATGGATTTATCGCCGGTCGCGGACGATTGGACCGTTCAGGTATTCACCCAAGGACTCCACCCCCAAAGCTCATTAGCTTCACAACAGATGAAACAAAATTGTGGGCATATCGCATAACCTCAAAATCCAGTATCGGGGCCACCCAGCTTTCGTTGGTCTATGGCACCGAAGCACTAATTCGGGTCGAGGTGGGAGAACCGAGCCTCAGGTTCCAGTATGCAACCGGAGAATCTAACGGCGAGGCGATGAGCACGAGCTTAGAACTACTGGATGAGAGAGGCGAGGCCACTCTAGTCCGGCTGGCCGCCTAAAAGCAACAGATAGAAAGATATTACAATCAAAGAGCCAACCTCTGACATTTCAACATCAGGGATTTGGTATTTTTAAAGGAGCACAAAACACCCGAAACCCAAACGACGGGAAGCTAGGACCGGTGGGAAGGTCCGTGTCGAGTCATCAGGATTACCGATAAAGGTTCTTACAAATTTGAAGCAGGAAACAACACACAACTACTAAACAACTAGAACATGAACCACTTAAAATTTATCGAAACCTGGAGGTACAAAATTTATTAGGCAGTGCCCAAACCTAAAAGGCTACGGTCGCCCTAAAAACGGTTCGGAGACGTCCCAAGTCCGTAACCACAAAATAAGGCCTTCAACAAAATTCCAAACTTGTTCAAAGGTTCCCTCGGCAAAAATTATAGTCTAAAAAATATTTAAACAAACATCTTGGGGAAAGCTTACGGCCACTCCGAGCCCACATAAGTTTCAAACAAAACTTGCATCGAGGACAAGTCTTGTTCGGAACTCCGAAAAGCAACTTATCACTACGTTTTATTCCGTGCTAAGGCATTTAAAATCTTTGCAATTGTAGAGAGGATGCTAAAGGTAATAGACTTGAAAATTTCCAAAAGGGAAAAACTATATACATTCTGGAATGTCTTTACAATGGCCAATGACAATGGCCTCAACAAAATAAATGTACAAAGTGCAAAAACAAAGCCAAAAATTCCTAAGGAACCTAATAAATGTACAAGGTGAAAAAACAAAGCCAAAAATTCCTAAGGAACCTACGCCCGATCTTCACCAGAACCCGCCTCGTTACCAGAACCGCGGGGCCTTCTTCATCTTCGGGTTCGTCGGAGCCCTCAGAGCCTTCTTCATCCTCGGGTTCAGCCAGCTTCATGGTCTCGACCTCGAGCCTTTTTGCCTCCTTGATCTCAGTAGATAGGTCAAAACCTCGGGTATGGATCTCTTCGAGGGTCTCCCTTCGAGACAACCGCTTCATGTACTCAACAGCAGTTTTCAGACGGGCCTCAGATCCCTCGACATCGGCCCTGTACTGGGCCACCATCTTTTCAGCATCGGTGTAGGTTGTGCGCATTTGAGCCTTTACAGCTTCAAATTCACTGTCAAGGGCATCCCGCTCTGCCACGGTCGAGTTCAGTTGAGCTCGGAGTTCCTCGTACAGCTGGGCTTGCTTATCAGGCTTCTCTTTTGCCACTCAGAGTTGAACTTCTACTGATGCCAGTTGTGCTTGGGTGTTCTCCTTCTCCGAAGCCAACCGGTCCATTTTGCCCTTCCAAACATCAGCCATGGCTTGGACCTCATTCATTTCAGCTCAGAGTTGGTCGATCTGGCCAATCTTCTACTTAACCTGCAAGGTTTGGTCGTTAGTAGCCATGGCTAAGTTTTCATTGCTAACTACGAAAACTTTTACCTTTTCAACCAAGTCGACATGCTTCTTCTGAGCCGCATCCAACTCGGCCTGGAGATCCTTGACGACTCCTTTGTGTTACTCACTAAGAAGCTTATACATGTCTCTTTTCTCGGCAAGCTCCTTGATCTCCGCCTCGAGCTGGTTACCTCGATCCAATACTGAAGAAAGTTTTCGTGATGGAATACCGATGCCTGCGAAAGGGTAAAAGAAAGAAGACATGAGAAATATCATGGAGTAAGTCAAAGGTTAAAAGATCGTAATGATACCTTACCCGATTTAGTTCCTGCTGCGCCTCGTTGAACAGGAACGGTACTTCCACCTCGTTCATTTTCGCCTAGTCTTCTTCGGTCACTAGGCATCGAAGGTGGCTCGCTACTCCCATGGGAGTGGAAAGAACCCGGGCATCCTCCGGGATAGTGATGACTATCAATCTCTTGTGGTCAGGATCTACACTCGGGGCAGGGAATAGGTTGACTAACTTCTGTCTTGAATTCAGCCCGTCGACTTCTGAAGATGACTCCTTTCTCGGCATTTCCAGGTCACCTAGACTGGAAAAATCCTCCAAAACGAACAAGTGCACACCTTCAAAAAAGGAATGAAGGGATCATCGCTCCATGAGTCCCTTCGTTAGACCTCTCCTTTCTCGCTCAAGCCTCTTCGAGCATAGACTCGGTATAAGAAGGCGAGCTTAAAATATCTATTACACCGGGTGCCTCCTTTGGGGTGTGGCCGGTATCTCGGGAAGTCTCGGCCTCAGTCTCCTCATCGACCCCCCGAGCCTGAGAGGGATCAGCCTCATGGATCTCATCTTCAACGCTTGCTCGCTCCTCAGGGGATGTCGGCCCATGGGCCACGAAAAATCATCTTCTTCGGGCTTATCCCTGAGCCGATAAAGCAAATCCGAGTCCGGTGCTCGAGAGCTAGAACTTTCCTTTAGCTTACGGGCCAACATTTTCTTTGGCTTCTTCTTCTCTGAGCTCGGGGAGCCTGGAGCCTTCCTTTTTTTTCTCACTCGGGCCTCCTCGAGCATAGACTCGGTATAAGAAGGCGACCTTGAAATATCTACACTAGGTGCCTCCTTTGGGGCGTGGTCGGCATCCTGGGAAGTCTCGGTCTTGATCTCCTCATCGACCCCTCGAGCCTGAGGGGGATCAGCCTCATGAATCTCATCTTCAACGCTTGCTCGCTCCTCAGGGGATGTCGGCCCATGGGCCACAAAAAAATCATCTTCTTCGGGCTTATCCCTGAGCCGATAAAGCAAATCCGAGTCGGGTGCTAGAGAGCTAGAACTTTCCTTTGGCTTACGGGCTAACCTTTTCTTTGGCTTCTTCTTCTTTGAGCTCGGGGATCCTGAAGCCTTCCTTCTTTTTTTTCTCCTGCTGCAGCCTTGGGCTTCCCCAAAGCGGATGGGTCAACTGACAGATCCTCGTCCCCTACTAAAGGCCTAAGCTTAATGGTCTTAGGAAAACCTGCAAAAGGAAGAGTGAAAAAAAGAGGGTAAATATGATATGAATGGGAGAGCCAGATGTTACCTATTCGAGGAAGGGTCTTACCGTGAGAATGGGCCTCCCAATGGCCCCTCGAGAGTTTGCACCATGAGCATTCAGAATAAGGCATCTGGGAACAAATGCCTTCGATCCACTCCTTAAGATGAGGGATAGCATTCGGAACTCGATACGGCTGCACCACCACAAATACCAGTAAAGTGGCGGTCAAAGGGAAACCATACTTAAGAAATGTGTTCCACTTCTCTGGGAATGGCATGAGTTCGAGGCAACCAAGTCTTCACTTTTCACCCAAACAAAACGCCCATGCCAGCCCCTGTCTGGTCCTCATCGATGCTCTAGAATAGGGCTTTGCTGGCCCCCTCGGAAGATTCAGGGAATGTATTGGCGGAGTAAGTGATCGATGGTGAACCAACGGGATTCGGTCTTGTTCACGAGAAAATGAAGGAGGATTACGATCCTCCACAACGACGGATGGATTTGACCGAGGCATACTTCGTACCTCTTATAGAGATCCAAGATAACAGAGTACACCGGGCCCAAGGTGAAGGGATAAGTGTAAACACTTAGATACCTCTCCACGTAGGTAGTGATGGCGTCTGCAGGCCCAGGGACTACTATGTCATTACCCGCTCAGTTGCAGTCCTCTCGTACGGCGGGGAGGACGTATTCAGTAATGGAGCATGTATATCTTCGATGAGGGTTGCTCAACCTTAAAGTCATCGCAACCGAACAACCCCCAGGAAAGAACATTTTCAAGGAAGGATCGACAGCCGGTTCATCGATAGCCGTGCCAGGAGTAGACCTCTCGAGGATGACCATATGGGGAGTGATCTCCTCGATTTCAGCGGTCGGTTACGAAGAAGAAGAAGCGGCTTGTTGGGGAACATATTTGGAAGTTTTAGCCATTGTTATTTAGAAAAAGCTTGAAAAATATGAAGAGAGGTTGAAAGATGAAAAGTCAGGTGCGTTGATTTGGGTAAAAATTAGGTAAAAACTTGCAACTTACTGAGAACTCGAAAAACGGAGATAAAAAATATTAGAGTGTGAAGAAGGGTAGTGATATCCTGAAAACTCGAAGGTAGAA
This sequence comes from Nicotiana obtusifolia, assembly GCA_002018475.1. Classification (NCBI taxonomy): domain Eukaryota; kingdom Viridiplantae; phylum Streptophyta; class Magnoliopsida; order Solanales; family Solanaceae; genus Nicotiana; species Nicotiana obtusifolia. The sequence goes on along the minus strand of MCJB01049580.1, from coordinate 18,663 downwards.
GCTTGGCCAAAAGGTAAAAACTGAGCAAAGGAAGAAAGTATTTATAGAGGTTTCGTGCCGTTTCGCATTCAGGAATGAGCTGCCGATGGCTGATGCATATTTAAAATCATGACGACACGACTGACGGGACATTTCGGATTCTTTGCCATTTCTGTCACGGCGTATTGAAGAAGGGATCGAAGTGTATATGTCATTTCTCGTTGTTTCAGTAAACTTACTCTCCGGAGAAATAAGGGAACTATCTGTATACGGGTGAAACCGAGCCCGTTGGACACCTCGGTTCTCGATGGAGTAAACGGAGCGGAGACATGATCATAAGAAATCGGAATCGAGGCAAGGAGCCCCTTGAGTTGGAGTCAGGGCAAAACGCCTTCCCTCGTAAGGATCGGAGCCACATCCCCCATGTCAGATTCGAACCCAAAAAGAGCATTACTAGATAATTGAGCACGACTAGCAAAGGGTCGTGATATCCGCGCCCAGCCGGATGTCACGGCGTGAATCTTGGAACATATCGGCAGAAAATCTGTAATTAGCAAAACGAAATATTTTTACCTTTTACGGAATTGTACTTAGGATAAAACTTCTCTACTATATAAAGGGGAATCTGACTATTCAATAGGGACATTGTAATACGCGTATCATGGTAATATATTTTTATTTTCTCTGTTATTCAAAGTTCTTACTTTTGTTCATCAGTTCTTCATTGTTAGCCTGGGATCGAAGGCAGGCATTACATTAAGCTGTTACTGAGTCCGGGATCACTTTCCTTAATTGGTTTGACAATTTGTTACATCATTTATTTGTTTGATCCGATGCTTTTTATCATTTGTATTGAATTAATCCGCATATCCTTAAAACTACATAAAAATTCAATTGTTATCCGTTTTTTAGGGTAACCACCCTGCTTATTTAATTTCATATGTTCAAAGTAAGGGTAACAAACGGGCAGGTCTGGTCGGATATGAGCAGGTCGAAATGGGTATTGTAAAAATAGATAAATTATCTGATCTGACCCATATTTAAAACAAAAAATGGGTTAACCGGCATGATTTCTTGAATATGATTACTTTTGGGAGAATTCCTACTCTCCCAAACTTGAGGAACACCCCAATTTGAGTTTTTTTAAATGTAAAAGGTTATCCATTAATTATTCATTTTTTAAGTGGATAATATGGATCTTATCTATATTTGATCTATTTTTAAAGGTTCATTATACAACATTTTTTAGTGAATAATATGAATAGATAACTATTTTTTTAATCTATTTTACCGCTACTAGTTCAAGGTAATGTATTTGCTTATAGTGGTTATGTAAGTAGTAGTAATTACTTATGGGGGAATTTAGTGTGAAGTGCTGGAATTTTTAAACCACTTTTAAATCAAGTATTGTCTGTACGGTCCATCCTTGATCTATTAATAGTTGTTGGGTTCATGATTATGCATATTGAGTAATTCATGTAACTTGGGAAATATGAAGAGCTATACAAAGACCAATTAACATTCTGGATATGAAGATTTGAGTGTAATGAACTTGAAAAAGAGAGATAACTTTCTTCGTTAATTTTTTTTTTATACTTTCAATTAAAAATCAGTCAATATCGTTTACAAGTGAAATGGCATCCTTGTTAGTGTCATAAATCAAACCCATTGGTAAACTAATATGAAAATGAACAAGTAAACTTAAGAATGAATCCTTTTCTATAGACTCTGTTTCTCCTCTCTGCTCTATTGTTTATTTGTCCCATTTTCCGTTTTTGTTTTCAGAATATACTTGTAGACTAATGAATTAACAAAGGGAGTTGTATATTAAATCAGTTCGCTTTCTTTCCTATCTCTATTCTTTGAATCCATTTGTTTTATTTTTTTTTGTTTCTTTTTTTTTGTGAATTTAAGAGTTACTTTTCAATTCTTGAGATTATCTCATTACCTTTGTGTTCTTTGATGTACAACTACACATTAATTGATTGTTATATCTTGTCATCCAACCATTCGTCCAGCATAAGCACGACAAAGTCGCGTGGAAAGAATATTTGGAATGACAATATCCGTGCTTATAACTTCAAGTTTTCAAAAGACAGTATACCTTGCTTTTCTCGACAAACACAGGAACTTTTTTGCTCCATCCATTTATAGTACCCAAATAATATGGGTGATTGTATATACCAGATTTGAGGATTTATGGCTAAGTGATGAACACCAATAATTCTACAATCCTGTGATATATGCAGATCCGATTACGAACGATGTATGCTAAAAGATTGATATTATTTTCTAATTAGTTCGTTTAAAAATAATTGACATATTTTAATATTTTCTTAAAAAAAAAGTATTTATAACCAAATAAATGATATGACAGATTTCAAACCACAAGTTTTAAAAATTTATAGTCACACAAATGTTATATGTCTTATTTAAGACCGTATAATATTTCAGAAGTCTTCTCTTTTGTCACGACCCAAAATTCCAACCCGGTCGTGATGGCGCCTCTCATGAAGACAAGGCCAGTCAATCCAAACTAACTTCATTTTAACAGTTACATAATACGAAAATAATATAAGTATGGTTTAATAACAGTAAATTGCGGAAAAATATAGTAAACCATCCCGACTACAACCCTCAGATCGGGATGTCACAAAGTCATGAGCCACTAATAAAATCCTAATAATAAAATAACTATTACAATATTTTTGGCACAATTGTTTGAAGAAAGTGGAAACAACAAAATAAAAGAGATACGGGGCTGCGAACGCCAACAGCTACCTCGTAGTCTCTGAATCACCACCCTGACAATAGTAGTCAATACCTCGGGGCGGAACCGATAACGCCTGAATCTGCACACATGGTGCAGGGAGTAATGTGAGTACTTCCAACTCAGTGAGTAATAAATATAAATAATGACTGAAAGTAAGAAACACATAAGACTTAGAGCAATCCACGATGGAACAGTAAAAACATGTAACATCTCAAATAGATAACGTGAAGTAAATGGAAACAACACCAACACAACCAAAAATGCAATGCGATGCAATGCAATGCAAGTCATGACTATCGTGGTGGCGTGCCACCCGTTCCCTGGGTACCCGGCGCTTACTATGGGGAGTTCAGTAGCGCAATATTTCGTGACGACGTGTCACCCGATCCACGCATGTCACATCTCGTGGCGGCGTGCCACCCGATCCCATTAAAATCATTTGAAAATATCATTTAAGTTTTAAAACTGAGTTTATGAAATGAATCAATTCAGCAACAATACCCCTGAAGGGTTCACATAACCGGCGAGATGCCAAATAATACCCCTGAAGGGTTCACATAACCGGCGAGATGCCCAAATATGATATAATAAATAATGACAAATACCCCTGAAGGGTTCCATAACCGGCGAGATACCCAAATATTGCAAGCAACCCAAATCATGATGATATCAAACAAGTTTCAATCACATATGTAGTAAAATCATAAATCGGGATGGACCAAGTCACAATCCCCAGAAGTAAATGACCCCATGCTCATCATCGAGCATGTGCCTCACCTCAACATAGCACTACGATGTGCAATCCGGGGTTTCGAACCCTCAGGACATCATTTACAATCATTACTCACCTCAAATCGGCTAAATCCTTAGCCCGCGACTCCCTTGCCCTTTGAATTGGCCTTCACGTGCGTCGAATCTGTCCAAATTCAGAACAATTACATCACAATATGTCGTGGGGACAAAGCCCAAGCGAAAACAATCGAAATTACTAAGAAATCCTGAAATTAGCAAAACCCGAGCCCTGGGCCCACTTCTCAAAATTCAGAAATTATCACCTCAACGGGTTCCTTA
>MCJB01049580.1:0-14789 GCA_002018475.1 Nicotiana obtusifolia | reverse complement strand
ATCGACCTCCAACCCTCAAATCTAAGCTTTAGGGTTTCCACCATTTTCCCAACTCAAAATACCAGTAAAAATGCTAAAAACAGCTATAATCTTAGGTAATTCCTTCAAAATTGAGTTAGGAATACGTACCCCGATGTTTCTCTTGGAGACCCTCCAAGAATTGCTTCAAGACTTGCTTCAATCTGCGCTCTCTAGCTCTAAATATGTTTAGAATGGTCAAACCCCCTTCTTTAAGAATTTACACGAGATAATCTCCTTTGGATATGGTTTTGAAGTTTATTTGTTGTGATTCTATGGTGTTTGGAGGTGTTCCTCTTCGTGGGTAACGAATATGGGTCTTGTAGGGCAAAATGAGCACTGAGTTCTACTTAAAAAGTATCAAAAATCGGGTTAAAACACCCCTGACAGGCCATTTATGCGAATCGCAAACCTGTCACATAACAGGTTTGCGGTTCGCATTTTTGGACCCAGAAATCGCAAACCTCGCCCCAAGTTCTGCCTCAGTTCGCGATTTCCATGTCAAATTCGCAGTTCGCATAACTGATTTGCGGTCAATTCGCGATCGCAAATCTGACATTTCTGCAGATTTTTTTCCTTGACACGAAAATAGGCATAACTTTCTCATACGATGTCCGAATTGGACGATTCTTTTTGCTATGACTCTAAAATTTCGATACGGATCTAATGCTTCAATTAAAACTGAATTTGGAGCCCATTTGCATAATATTATACCACTTATTCTTGAAGAGACGACATCGACACATTCTTGAAATGCCAAAGTGAAACTCCATCAACCATCCAAAATCCATTCGAGGTCCTCGGGACTTCAACCAAACACGCCAACATGTTCCATAACATTATTCAAACTTGTTCCAACCTTCGGAACGTTCAAAACAACTTATCAACACCAATTCACGTTGGATTCAAGCCTAAGGTTTTCAAAATCCTCTAAGTTGCTATTTTGATCTAAACCCAACCAACCCACGTCAGAATGACCTAAAATTTTGCACACAAGTCACAAAACACATATCGAAGCTACAACAACTTTCGGAATTCCATTCCGACCCTCGGAACAAAATCTCGCCTATCAACCGGAAATCGCCAAAATTCTAACTTCACCAATTCAAGCCTAATTCTACACGGAACCTCCAAAACTAATTCCGATCACTCTCATAAGTCATAAATCCTCTCCCGAAACTAACCGAATCATCGGAATTCACATCCGAGCCTTCTGACTCATAAGTCAACATACAATTGACTTTTACAACTTAAGCCTTATTGAAAGAGACTAAGTGTCTCATTTCTTACCGATTTCACTCCGAATGCAACTTCCTCAATTAAATTACCTAAAATACTGATAACAAGGCATAATGATACTGATATTGGGAAAGACGGAGCAGTAACCCATGAGACGATTTACCGGATCGTCACATCTTTTTATTAAAGTTTGTACCAAGTCAAACTAAAATAATCTTTTTTAAACGGATGAAGTACTTTGTTTCTGATTTTACCATGGAAAGCTTTGATCATAACTGTAGTAATGAAAAATAACTCACGGAAAAACTCCCTTTGAGTTTCCTATATTACACCTAATTTTCTATTGCCTCAAATCAGCTACTCGCTATTATACTTCATAGTTCATATTTTCAGAAAAACACCACAACAATTCCATATGTCAGAGTACTATCTATCTCATATTTAACCTAACGCATCTATATAGTTCCACAGTTGTGTTGCATTATAGCTTGTAGTCGTAGCAACTGATGGACTATATTGTGCCAGAAGATTACAAACAATTCTAATATTTTTAGCTATAATTGCTGATTGGTTGAACAAATAGCACTATGCAGTGTTCTTATGATCTCTTCTCCAAATATATATTAAAAATGGCCATGTTACGCATGCGTAGAACAAACTGCCATAGTTATGACTATTAACCATTTTATGTCTCGCATCAATCTTTAGTGCTTTGCTTTAACAAAGTATCCTAGAGAAAACCCGAACTGTAGCAAGACATTAGTACATGATTAGAAAAAGTTTCACCTCAATGTGATTGGGCCCGTGCATAGCACGGGCTAACCTCACTAGTCGCTCAAGTGGGGGCTTAGATTATCTGAAATACTTCCGTCTTAAGTATTTCAGTTGACTTAGTTTCCCAAATAACGAATCCTTTTTGTGACTTAGAAAATAGGTTATTACCAATATTGAAAAAGAAAGAGTACTATTTCATTTGAGTTATTGTGAAATGTGTTCTGTTTATGACTAGTGTGGGAAGCTAGTTGTGGCGCCTTAATTCATCTGATCGCTATAGTCTATAGCTTGCAAGTATAGGTGGTTGGCTCTTAAAAAAATGTGTCTTCCTAATCTCATTTTGATAGAAAGAGATATTGCTAATATTATCCAAAATGAACAACATACCCAATTGATAAATTAGGTGAGACAGCCATGATAAACTCATCAAACCAGTGGTAATCTTGAGAGGCGGAATTATAACTGAAGAAGGATGATCAATCGAACAACTTTCGCTGAAAACATATTATTTATATAGGTTAAATATTACTTTTATATATTATATTAAATCTTAAATGCCCTTAGAAAAATTCCTCAACTGACCACGGATAACGTTTTGTCAACCAAAGCTTATGCAAATGAGCTAACAATTATTATAGCTGGAAGTTGAAAATTTATTGAGGAGTACCTCAAGTGAAATAACAATGATTTTCACTTACAAAATCTGAGGTGAATCTGGTTTAATATTAAAAAGGACTCATAAAATTTTGGTTTCCTTATAAGTAAAATTTATGTCCAAACAACTTCAATTCCTAAATAATTATTTTTCAATTTTAACTTCAAATAATTATTTTTTCAATCTCAATCAAATATTATCTCAACGGGTTAATTAATTTTGAAAACCAAACACAGAAGAAGGAAATATGTGGGGCTAACTAAGACCAAACTCACCTAGCTTAAATTGCTTAACATGTAGGGCTGAGACGATGACATTCCTCTTACTCCTGTCTTCTTGGAATTGAAAAGAAGTGCGCAATTAAAACTATCATTATATTCCTTTTAAATTGGTTCGGAATCTCACCAAACCAGATGGGTAATCTGAGGGCCGGCTATAATGATGTAGCTAATAAGGTTTGTGTCTTAGGTACCTAAATTTGGAGGCCTTATTTTTAAAAAAATAATAGATTTATAGGTATTTAATTAAAATAAAATTTAATGCTTTTAGTACAAAACTAAAAAAATTCATATAAAAGGAAAGATTTTTTTTAGATATGTAAATAAAGTAACCGTTTGACTTACTTAAAAATAGGTAGTATAAATAGTTTTTATAATGTGTATTATAATTGATTTGACAAAGAAAATAGTACAATTAGAAGATACTATTTACTCAATCAAACAAAAAGCCTTGATTCTTTTTCAAATGTTTATATTGCTTACAGATAATGTTAACAATTCTTATAACAGTTACATCCACAGAAATAAGTTTTTCAAAATTAAATGGATATCAATAATGTCTCAAAAAAGATTAAATATGTTGGCTATATTATCAATTGAAAAGAAATTATTAAAAGAAATCGATTATAAAAAAATTATTACCAATCATCTCAAAAAGCAAGATTTCAAATAAAAATATTTACTATAATCATTAAGAAAAAATTTAGACCTCATATTAAGCTTTGGCTTTAGACCATACATATGCTTGAGCCGCTATAATTTTTAGGAGCGGAGTTGGTAAAGAGCGATCAGTTGAATATCCTTCGTCAAAAACAATATTATGTATATATGTCAAGTATTACCTTTATACATAAATGCTAAAGTTTGGACACCATTTGACAAAATTCTTGGATTCACCACCGATAACCTTTTGTCAACCAAAACCTGAAGCAACGATAGCTAGAAATTGAAAATTTTATTTGAGAAGTATTTCAAGTGAAATAATAGTGATTTTCACTCATAAATTTTCAATTTTTCTTTTAATGAAATCTATATCCAAACAACTAATTTTAACTTTAACTTTAAATATTTAATTTTTCAATGTCAACCAAATATTTTGCAGCGGTTAATTTTGAAAACCAAACACAGAAGAAAGAAGTATGTCGGCTGCCTAATCAAGACCAAAACCCACAGAGCTTAAAGTGCTATATATGTAGCTAAGATGATGGCATTCCTCTAAATCTTGTCTCCTTAGCATGCGAAGAAAGGTAAGTTGGGCTGGCTAAGACTAAACCAACCTAGCTTAAATAGCTTAGTTTGTAGCTAAGGTGGTGGCATTCCTCTTACTCCTGTCTCCTTGCATGTGAAATAAGTACGCAAGCTATAGTTGTGCTCGGGAGCGTGATCCACGTTCAATCCGCACTCAATAGTAAGTAAAAACAGTCGCTGGAAAAATAGTACCAATAAGAGTCGGGATCGATTTTCATAGAGAATTTAATATGGGTGTCGGGGGTATACACTTGACGACTGCAAATAAAACAATTAAATTGCATTTCCAAACAAAAAATTTTGATTTCTACTTCTAAATTAACTCTAACAATTATAAGCTAAAAAGAAGAAACTAGAAAGCGAATGATTATTTTTCTTATTTTTTCAAATGATTAAAAGTTTAGGAATGTGACCTTAACCTAGGTGTTCACTTAATGGATTAAATATGTGAACATTTATTTTATTAATTCGAATGTATTATAGCTCTCAACTCTAAATTACCCGTTTAATACCTCTACCTCTTTTTGTTGAATTCTCATAAATATGGGCATATGCAGAGGCCAATAAAGGATTTAAAATTGATTAGCTCATCTCCCTCTTCTTGGATTCTCATAAATATGGGCATATGCAGAGGCCAATTAACAATTTAAAATTAATTGGTTCACCATGTGCAATTTTGTTATATGTATATTCATAGTCAGGATTTATAATTTATGGGTTCTGAATTTATCATCGAACTCAAAATTCGTTTTTAGGGGCGTATCTATGTATTGGAGCATAGGGCACGTGCACCCATGCTTCTATCTCTGTATCATATATAATAATTATATATTTCTTAATATATACATGTGTGCATCCAAACTCAAAGAGTTCTATGGTGCAATAATTATTCAGTGCACCTTTATATGTGATGTTATATGTTCAATTCTCAGTTTGTAGGCATGTCTAGTGTCCCCTCTTGTGTTTTAATTAAGTATTTTTTTCTTTTTTCTTCTTTTTTTGTTTGATTTATTCATTAAAAAGCTCAAATATAACACATTAATCCTTGATCTCCCTTTGTCATCACCAAAATTTTGTATAATTAAGATTAATAACAGCTGATGATTGTAGCATGGTTCAATGATCCTAACATTTTCTATATGGAGTATAAATATATATGTTATAACAAATCACCAAAATTACAAAAGAAAAAAAAATCATAATTTCTAAATGGTAATGAATTTATGGTAAGAACCTAAAGGTTAAATCTGTCAAATGTAAGTTTTAGATTCACCTCTTTGTAATAGTGTACCCATCTTCTTGGAATCCTGGATCCGCCTCTGCTCGTCTTAGTTCTTGGGTTTGCAATTAAATATTTATATATATTTAATAAATCTCTTAATACAAATATAGGATACAAGCACATGTGGCGCCTAAGGCCAAAGTTTAATACAAGGCCTAATTTTTAAAAGAAAGTTATAAGATATGTTTTATTTGAAGTCTATTCTTCTAACTTTAATAATCTTTTTTATAATCGATTTTCTCTAATAATTTTCTTCAATTGATAATATAGCGAACTTATTTAGTCTTTCATAAGATATTGTCAATCTTATGTAAGATTTTTATAGAGCAATAGAAGTACAGAACTATTTGAAGCTTAAAAGTATTGTTGAACACTTGAACTAGTCAAATATTAGAGAAAGAAGACAAGTAATGAAATCTTGGAGAAAGAAGGTGAGTAAGAATATTGAAAAAAAAGAAAAAAAATATGTAGGGGTTTCTGAAATATGAAGAGATTGAGAAAAAGAAAGATTGATTTGAACAAATTAAGAAGGGAGAGTAAAATTTTGACACCTAATGAATGCGTAAAAAGTAAAAAATTAAAACGTTGGAAAAATATTCATCTACCCAATTTTAAGGAAGTCAAATTATTATACTTTATTTATATATTTGAAGAGCTTTATTTTTTTAATATTAAAAATTCTACTTTTGTATTAAAATTATTAAATATTATTTTTTAATAACTTTAACTATTATTTTTAAAAAGTAAGGCCCCCAAAATTTGGGGATATAAGGCATAACTTGGGGGTCTAAGGCACAAGTTTTACTGCTCATAACTTTATAAAGAATTAACTCAAATAGTTGTTTACCCAATCGCTTAAATTTAAAATAGCCAATGAAGATATAATATATGCATAATTTATGTTTTATATGTATATATTATATATAATCAATACGTAATCTATGTATATAGCTAAAAAACAAATAGTAAATATAACTGGCTATTTGTGTAAAGATCCCAGCCGGCCTGATTCCTCTAAATCTTTGTCTCCTTGCATGTGAAGAAAGGTAAGTTGAGCTGCCTAAGGCTTAATATGTAATCCTATCTCCTCGCATGTGTGAAAATAAGTGCGTAGGCTACAGTTTTGCTTACGTGTTCGATTAAAATCAATAATTTTAATTTAAAATTATTTAATATATATAAATAATTTATTCAAAACTTAATAAGTTGTCTTTTTTAAAATTTTAAAATTCTAATTGCAATGAAAAAAGTACTCCAATATGTATTTTGAAAGAAGGTCTCGTGGAGTTTTCTAGATAGTGTTGATTTTATTATCTCCCTTTTCTCAATTTTCATCATCTTAAAATGTACAAATAGATATAAAGGTACGTCAAGTGCTTCCCAACGAGGGTCTTGTGAGTTTATCAAAGAAAGTGGCGGATGTATGCGAATAGAAATGAGTCGAATTGATCCCACAATTTTTTGTTTGACTATAAATATGTATATGAAAAAACAAGAAAATTAATGGTGTGTTTGGTACAAAGAAAAATATTTTTTGAAAGTTATTTTTTTAATTTTTTCATGTTTAACTGATTTATATGTTTAGGAAAATATTTTATTCATGAATTTATTTTTCTCCAATTGAAGGAAAATGACTCCCCTACCAAAAAGAGGAAAATATTTTTCAAAACTTTTTCTCAACCTTCCCCACCTTATTCCTACAATGCACCTCTTCTAAGATTGCCACCGCTACTCCAGCCATTAGACCCCCACCACCTCCCTCATCCTTATCCATTGCGTCTCATATAATAATTGCCTAAATTATATATTTTTTTAAGAATTTTTTCTGCTACTTAACCAAACACTGGCCATAAAAAATCACTTTTTTCGAGAATTTTTTATTTTTTCCGGAATCAGTGTTTGGCCATAAAATTTTCAAATTTCACTTGAAGTTGAACTTCAAAATTTTTCAAAAATTCAAAAATCTTCAAAAAATTATTTTTCAAAATTTTCACTTCAAATATTATAAAATTTCAAAAACTACTCCAAATTGTATTTATATCCAAACACTAACTCTAATTTTCACTTAGAAAAAAATTTACAAGTATTATGTTTTGAAGTCATATTACCAAAGATGTTTCAGTGAGCGATCTACCGTTAGTAACACGAAGTTTTAAGCTAAAATAGTTGTAATAAACCTACTTCTGTCCATAAATGAGGAAAGACATTTTTCCTCTTTTGATAAAAAGATATTATGCTCGATGATATTTTTTTTTGTAACCCAATAGGAGTACCAAAAAAATGACCTCTTATGAAAACATTTTCAGGACTTTAACTCTATTTAACACTATTTAGGAGGCGAAGTAAAAAGGGGTAAAATAGTGAAGTTTTACCCGTAAAAGAATTTAAAAAATCATGCAACACAATCCCTTTGTGAGTTGTCAAATAATTAGAAACGTTACAATCTAGAGCTTGTGTCTTCATGGGTTTTTGCAAATTTTTATATGTTGATGATCAAACATGGTATGTTCCCCTGAGTTACTGACATCTCCTCTTTTCAACATCAGAAATATCATTTGATTTTTAATTAGCTCAGCACTCTCTTGTCGATGTGGATTCTCATAAATGTGGGCACATGCCGGGCCAAATTCAGGATTTAAGGTCAGTTAGGTTAAACCACGTCAATTTATTACGTGTATATTTAGAAATGTTACGAGGATTTGAAGTTTATGAATTTTAAATTGATCATCGAATTCATAGCTCGTCTTAGTTTTTGGGTTCGCAATTAACTATTCATACATATATAATAAATTTTCTAATACAAATATAGGATAAAAGATATTGAGTTCGTCCGAGCTCGTAGCTATTAATGCTAGATATAGCTCCGCCCTATGTACATCATGCAGAGGCAGAGGTAGAGTCAGAATTTAAATTTTAGGGGTTCGAATTTTTAGCCCTTTCAAGTTATTAGGTTCTAATTTAATAACTTATACATATTACATGAATATTTTAAGACAAACACAAAATTTAAACATAAATTATTAGGTTCAAACTGAATTTATACCTTAAACTTTAGCTTCGTTCGGATATACATTTCAAAGTTTTTTACATAAGCATACATAGTTCAAACAAAAAAAATGTTCAGTTGAATCCACAGAAACGTCTTTAGTTTGCGGGGCATAGGGCCCATCAGTCAGCGCATTTGCTGCTGTAGCTAGTGCATTAGTTTATCACCAACTTTGCCTACCACTGGTCTTCCAGCTGTTGGTTGGGGAAAATTTTATTGTGCTAATGACAGTTTCTCTTTGTCTTATACTGGAAGTGCGGTGATACGACAAAAATATATGTAGAGAGGGTTGTTGCCGTTGTATTAATCGCGTTATAAATGTTTGAACAAACATTAGTCAAAAGGGATCCTTAACAAAATTAAAGGGCTAGAAAATCATAATAAGATAGCCTGAAAGATACAACTACATCACCTCCTTGGAACTTGTGCATTGTCTACTTGCAGGCATATCATTTAGGGGTCGTTTGTTGTGATAGATAGACAAAATAATTCTAAAATAAAATTTGATATCTGTCAGAGGTTTAAATAGTAATTACAGGATAAGTTATTCCAGATAAAACAGAAAAGTTGATAATTTCAAGATTAATATAACATACCAAATAGTCAATAAGAAATAATAACGAAATAACTAATCACAGTATAACTAATCCCAACATAACCAATTCCATCATAATTTGTCTTCAAACTAAACGACTTCGTGAAAAAAAACTAGTCTAAACATCAATGATCAGTATGTCTAGCTTTGGATGTGATTCTTGTGGCTAGCTAGTGTCATTTCTCTCTCTCGAAATAAGACATATAAGGCTTCGTAAGTGGAATTCGTAGCTAAACTAAAGTTATTTTTGTGTTACTTATAAGTAGGGGTGGCAAACGAACGTGACAGGTCGGATATGATTGGGTCGAAAATGAGTAATGCAAAAAATGAATAAATTATTTAAACTGACCCATATTTAATACGGATAAAAAACAAGTTAATCAGCGAATAATATTCATATTCATATTATCCATGGCTTCTTGAATATGATCACTTTTGGAAGAATTCATATTCTCATAAACTTGTGAAACACCTAATTTGAGGCTTTACAAATATAAATGTTAAACTCATTAATTATCCATTAGTTATCCATTTTCTAAGTGGATAATATGATTCTTATATATATTTGACCTGTTTTAAAAAGTTTATTATCCAACTCATTTTTTAATGAATAATATGGATGGATAATTATTTTTTTTAACCATTTTACCACCACTACCTATAAATTAATTATATGTTTAAAACGTGAAATCGATTACTAATGCTTACGTCAGAATGCATTGCTTACATTACCTCCTTTTTAAGGTGCGATTTTTTACGGAACCTTGCATGACGGTAAAATACTTCGTGTACTTTACTTTTAAAAACTCTCTTTCGCTAACTTGTTCATTGAGATGAAAACATTAAAAATAGTTGAATATCCAAGAACTTTGAAGGCAAAGTAAAACAATTAAAATTTTGTCGAATGTAAATTTTTTGCGAAGTGCCAAAATAGGCAACTTTGGTAAAAAAAAAATGTCTAAAAAATTAGAAAAGGATCCCTTTAATGAAGTCAATGAGTAAAAGACGAGTAGCATCTAACACAGCTGCCAAAGATATTATCCCCACACAGAAGAAATAAATATGTAGGGCTACCTTATCCTCCTAGCAGGGCCGGCACCAACGTTATGGGTAGTAAGGCGTCAACATAGTAGGGCTATTCTGTTTTTAAATTGGTAACTGAAAAATAATTTATGTTTGTAAAATTATTAAAAAATAATCATTATTTTACTGCAACACGGAAAGTTCCAGCATAATATACTGGAGATTGGAGCATCTGTTTATAAATTTCCAGCATATTATGTTGGAACTTCAGTACACGAAAAGTTCCATCATAATATACTGGAGATTGGAGCATCTGTGTATGAACTTCCAACATATTATGTTTTATACTGGAGATTGGAGCACCTGTGTATGGACTTCCAGCATATTATGTTAGAACTCCAGCACATTATAAAATTCCAGCACATTATGAAGTTCACATGTAAAAAATTTGAACTCCAACATATTATGCTGGAATATTTTTTGGATTTTGAACGGTGTTTTTTTTAGATTTATCTTTTAAATGAAAAGTGACTAAAATTCGATTACTTTTGAAATTGTGACTATTTTTCAATTACCTCTTGTAAATCTAACTCTTTTTGATATTTTTTTGATAAGGCATGTGCCTTAGGCCCCCAAATTTTGAGGCCACAGTTTTTAAAAATAGTAGTTTTATAGTTATTTAAAAAATAATAAGCAGAGTTTTTAATATAAAAAGAAAGAAATATTTTTAGATGTATAAATAAAGTAATAATTTGCCTTACTTAAAAGTGGGTAGATGAATAGTTTTTAAAATTTATACTTTTTACTCTTTCATTAGATAATGTGTAAAAGATTTACTCACTTTTTCTTAATTTGTCAAAGTTAATCTTTCTTATTTTCAATCTCTTCATATTTCAGAAATCCCTACATACTTTTGTTTTCATATATTCATCAAATAACTTTTGAATGAAACTCAATTATTATAATATTTGTCACGACCCAATTTAGGATTGTGACCGGCGCTTAGGAGCAAGTGCTCCCAAGTAAGCCTCATCGGAAATTTTACAGAAAATCGGACAGAGTTTCCCCTGTTTTTGGACCATCCAAAACTTTTTCTGTCTCAAATCAACAACCAAACATCCTAATATTAAACCAAATAATTGACAACTTGTCAATTAACCAATACAAGTCTCCAGTATAACTAAACCACCAACTAACCAATAGAAATACTAATTTATCTCCAACTTTGATAAATAAGAACGATACTCAACATAAGACCATAATAACGAAAGAATATGCATAATACTAAAACAATAACTATGGAGCGACTCTAAGAGTTCAATGAAAAGACCATAACAATCAGAAAATCTATGCCCACGCGAACAAGTGCGAGGCTCACCGAGAAAATATCAACCTGTGCACTCTAATTGACGAGATCCTTGCCTGCGTCAACTGCTGTCTCTGTAAAATAAATTAGCGGGGAATGAGTCGCTAGCTCAGCGAGTAATAACACTTAACCACAACCGTTTTTATTTAGGGACAAGTCAGAAACATGCTAATATCTCAAAGAGAAAATAACATAAAAAAAATGATGCCCTTTCAGAAACAATAAATAATTTTTTTTCAGTCTCATCACGCTTTTCTTGTAGTAAAATATAATTAACAATTTAGTAATAAGCTCGGTAACCATTATATAATATCAGTATTCACATTTTGGGAGGTTTCAATGAACGGATCATGTAATCGGTATAACTGTGGACATCTTTACCAGAAGTCACATATAACGATAGTCCCTACTCGAGGGAAATCGGGAACGGTATGCTAGTTCTACCTTCCCACTAGCGAGGGCTATAATGGTAATCAGAAATTACAAGGTGCACCAGGTCTAACGAACCCGCCGTTAGCTACGGGATCCTTCAATGTCTACTCCCATTTATACTTGTCTCTGTAATCCGTATATACTTGTTGAAACTATTTTAAAACAATATAGGGGATTTCAGTTTTCATCAAATCAAATAATTTCCTTTCGGTTACAGTAAATCCAAGTAACGGTGAAACAGATCTAGTGACAATGAAAATATTTAAAATCACGGTACTCATCTCAAATAATTATTACGGTTTCATATCGAGTAAAAGACTCATCCCACATGCAACTCAAGATAATCGGTAACATATTCATAATTAAAATCATGTGTAAATCATGCAAGTTGTGAAAACACAAATTGCGGTAAGATTACTACTTATAGTACTCGTGCCGAATTACCCAAACGCGTCACCTCAAGCAATATGTAGGGGTTCCTTGACTCGCATAGCATCTTCTATTTCCCATGTAGCTTCTTCAACAGTATGATTTCTCCATAAGACTTTCACGAACACAATTTCTTTTGACCGTAGTTTTCTTATCTGTCTATCAACAATTGCCATCGGCTCTTCCTCGTAAGACAACTTCTCATTAAGCGGTATAGTTGGTGCTTCCAGCACCTGGGATGAGTCTGATATACATTTTCTTAGCATTGAGACATGAAACGCTGGGTGAATAAAAGATAACTCAGGAGGAAGTGCCAAACGATAAGCCACCGCTCCCACTCGGCCTAGTATCTCATACGGTCCTATAAACCCGGGGTTCAACTTGCCTCTTTTCCCAAACTGCATCACTCCTTTCATAGGGGAGACTCGTAGAAACACTTTGTCCCCAATGGTGAACACTAAATCTCTTCTTCTCTTATCAGCATAAGACTTTTGCTACTTTGAGCTGCAAGCAATCTCTGTCTGATCAATTGGACCTTTTCCATAGCTTCTTGTACTAGGTCGGGTCCCAATAAGTTAGTCTCACCAGCTTCAAATCATCCAATAGGAGAACAACATCTTCTACCATACAATGCTTCGTATGGTGCCATTTGAATACTGGACTGAAAGCTATTGTTGTAGGAAAATTCAGCTAATGGTAGATAAGTGTCCCAACTACCTCCAAACTCAAGAGTACAAGCTCTCAACATATCCTCCAAGATCTGAATAGTACGTTCGGACTGCCCGTCTGTCTGTGGATGAAATGCAGTACTAAGATTTACTCGTGTACCCAATGCTTCTTGAAAAGATTTCCAAAAGCGTGAAGTGAATTGTGATCCTCTATCAGAGATGATGGATACTGGAACTCCGTGAAGTCGGACAATTTCGTTCATAAATATCTGTGCGTACCTGACTCCACCATATGTAGTCTTCACCAGCAAAAAGTGTGCTGATTTCGTCAGTCGGTCTATAATCACCCATACCGAGTCATAACCTCTAAAGGTTCGTGGTAGCCCGGTGACAAAATCCATAGTAATTCTTTCCCATTTCCACTCTGGAATCTCAATTTGTTGTAGTAGTCTTGCAGGTCGTTGATGTTCAGCCTTGACTTGCTGACAAGTCAAACAACTAGAAACAAAGTTAGCAACATCTTTCTTCATACCTTCCCACCAATAAAATTGCTTCAGGTCATGATACATTTTTGTGGATCCAGGATGTATAGTGTATTTAGTGTTGTGAGCTTCTTTAAGAATAGCATGTCTCAACCCATCTATGTCTGCTACACATAGCCTGTCACCCATTCGAAGAACACCATCACTTTCAACAATCATATCCTTGATTTTACCAGCTAAGACCTCATCTCTGTATTTACATAATCGTTCATCCTCATATTGGGTGGCTTTAATGCGCTCAACTAATGAAGACTTAGTCTGAGCACAAGCCAACAATGTCTCTGAATTTCCGACACTAAATCTGATACCTGTATCTTCTAGTCTCTGAATATCTTTGGCTAAAAGTCTCTTTGCAGGGGCTATATGTGCCAAACTCCCCATAGATTTTCTACTCAATGCATCAGCCACCACATTGGCTTTTCCAGGATGATACAAAATAGAACAATCATAGTCTTTGAGTAGTTCCATCCAACGACGCTGCCGAAGATTTAGATCTCTCTGCTGAAAGATATACTTCAGACTTTTATGGTCAGTATAAATCTTACAAGTTTCGCCGTATAGATAATGCCTCCAAATTTTTAGAGCAAATACCACTGCAGCCATCTCCAAATCATGTGTAGGATAGTTTTGCTCGTGCTTTTTCAATTGTCTCGAAGAATAAGCTATAACACGACCATTTTGCATGAGAACGCATCCTAAACCCACCCTCGAGGCGTCGCAGAATACTGTAAATCCTCCAGGACCTGATGGTAAGTCTAATATTGGTGCAGTTGTCAAACACGTTTTGAGTTTCTGAAAGCTTTGCTCACATTCCTCCGTCCACTGAAACTTTGCATTTTTCTGCGTTAGCTTGGTCAAGGGCGATGCTATTCTGGAGAAATCCTGCACAAAACACCTGTAATAGCCTGCTAAGCCTGAAAAGCTGCGAATCTCTATAGGAGAAGTAGGTCTGGGCCATTTCTGCACAGCTTCGGTCTTCTTAGGATCTACCATAATTCCATCTTTAGATTCAACATGCCCCAAGAATGCTACCGAGTCTAGCCAGAATTCACACTTCGAGAACTTAGCATAAAGTCGATGTTCTCGCAATGTCTGTAACACAGTCCTAAGATGATTCTCATGTTTTCTTTGGCTACGAGAATATATCAGTATGTCATCAATAAATATTATTACAAATCTATCCAGAAACGGCTT